>JANHGB010008161.1:0-27087 GCA_026283785.1 Coracopsis vasa
CTTCATACGGGAGGTGCTCCAGTCCCCTGATCATCCTCGTGGCCCTCCTCTGGACTTGTTCCAACAGTTCCATGTCCCTTTTATGTTGAGGACACCAGAACTTTGATTCTAAAATGTCATGAAAATAGAATTTTCCAGTCATACTTTCTCTATTCATCTTAAAATGTGTAGTGAGAAAGCAGCTGTCACTCTTCTAGTCACATGCAAATCAATTAAAATCAAACATTTCTAAAGAGTCTTTCTCAATATGTATTTCTCATAGATATAACTCAGAGTAACTTTACGATTAAATAATCAAAAATGTAAAGCTAACTTCATGAGATCATGTTAGATACTTTAGATTTACTATAATTCCCAAACAGATTAGAGTCTCAAATTTGTTTAATATAGTATTTGTGTATTATTTGTGTCCTGGACATGTACCTAAACTGAATATTTCAGCTCACTTAGATCTGAACCTAGACTTCTCAACACAGATGAACAACTTAATAAATCTATATCCCCAAAACCTGATAGCACTCCTTAAAATGTTTTTAATTCATTTAGACTCAGCACTTATACCTAGTATACTTGAAATATCTTCAGCAGAGTGAAGCTCTTCTAACATAAATCCTTGCATAATTAACCCCCCCACATTATCAAATATAAGAATGATGTTCACTAAAATTTGTCTTGCATTACAGAAGTATAATTCCATTAATTCCAAGATTATGAAATAACTAGGAAGATTTATTTTTTGTTTAAAACAAAACTCATATTCTTCAGCTAGGAGGGAAAAAAATGAGAGAATTTAATTAAATACTGGTAATCAATCCTTTCTGTGCTTTAAAAGCTCAAATGATAACATCTCATTTCATGAAACCTCTGAAATTTTCCTATTTTCAAGTGACCTTTGCAGACATATGTATAACTGCAAAAGGAGGTCATATGCAAAGTTACCATTTCCTGAGCTGTACAGCTCTGACATAGCAATAAGAACTTACAAAGTCTCTAAAATCACTAGTGCTTTAAAAACTTTTTTCAACAGCCACTTTAAAAAAAGTGAGCAAGGGCACCACTGCCTGTGAATGCTCCCATTAATGGTAAGTTGATGAGATGCCTAAAAATGCATCAGAGCACAAAAAAATGCATCAGAGCACAATCCATAATTAGTGTTATTTTTGCAACATACCAGAAAAGTAAATAAGTAACGTCTGTCTTTTTATAGCTGGGGAGCTGAGGAACCTGGTATATTTGAGACATATGCTTTAATTAGAATGGCACAGGCACTACGTGATAGCAAGCTTGTCACAGCTTGTCTGCTCCAGAAATAAAAAACGCAAGTTTCAGAAAACTGTGATTGCCTAACTGGTGGACAGCATACCTTCTCCTAGAGAAGAGGCAGAAGCAGAAGTTGGAACCTATAATTTGTTTTGTTTCCTTCCATCCCTTGCTGCCTGTTTTGCATGATTTTACATACCCGTTCTCTGAGCCCAAATGTATTTATGAGAAGGGAGAGGAGAAATCTGATCCCAAATATCACACCAATTTTTCAGAAACAGCTCAACGACCAAGTAACTCACGGATTTCACTGAGAAGGTTTGATCAAGCCTGAGCTTCTTAACGCAGCCTCCAAGGAATCAGTGTGAAGCCATTTAAGGTCCTATTGTCATAGTCATTTTTAAGATTATACATCTCCATGTTCAGTGTGCTGAGTTAGACTCAGATGACCATAAATGCTTTCTGGGAAAAGCAGGAACGATAAACTTTTAGGTAGAAGCCACTGAAAATTACTCGAGTAATATGATTTTTATGGTACATTAAATATTTCCACCAAAAATGGAACAAGAAAGAAGCATAATGGGATAGGGGAGTCTTATCTCCATGCTCCTGATGGCAGTTAAAGGGTCCTATCTATCTTGAGGTTGCAGTACAAGATTCGTTCCCTTTGTGAAGATGCGGTTTTCAGGCTAACCTTGTGATTTACCTCTCCGGTTTGAACTCTCCAGCTGACTTCTTACCCAGTACTGAATATATCTAACTCTCCCAGGTAACATCAGGAAAATCTTTAAGGAAGAAACTTGATGCTCTTGCCCTGTTGAATAAAGGGCTGTATTAATAGAACAAGGGCTCAGAGACAAATCTAAGTGGGATTATCAGAAATAGGCTGTGCACCTCCCTGTAGGACACACCCAAGAACACTGAAGCACTCAGCCTTCACCCCAAGCCTGAAGCTGAAGACTGGGGCACTGGAAAAGCAGACACCAATCTTGTACATTTTTAGAATACAGGAATGAGCAGGTTATAGATTAAAAATGGAGGCAATGCTTTCTTCCTCTCAATGTGGACAGTTTTTGAGGACAATGGGAGAGGAGCCTGGACCTTAGATACATTTATTCAGTTCTTACAATATGCTACCTGCTGAACAGCACTAGAAGAAAAATAATATAGGCCATACTCATATTGAAAAGATCATTGTTATAATTTAATTATCTCCTGAATATTTTATTCAAGTTATTAATAATATTAACCAGCCTTTTGGTCTGATTATATTAGGGCTGACCTGGTTGCTCTGTGACATGCACAGTACAGTCTTACTACTACTCTAAATAAAGTTAGACACAAATTTGGAATGTACAAAATGCATGACTTGATAACCTACAATATTATGAAATCTTTTCCTAAGCAGGAATTTTAAAATGTGTCTCTGGCAGTGTAATATTTATATCACCACATTTTGTCAAGCATACACAGTTACCATGTAAGTACTCAATTCAAACAGAAGCATAATCCTTGCAGAAGATCTTACATTCTATGCTTTTTAATTCTGTTCCTTAAGACTATTTCTTGGTAATGCAGTACACCTCCAGTGACAATCCATAGCTTAAGCCATGTGGCTCAGTGATTTCAAACCAGTGAAGATATGCAATAATCCTCTCTGTGCTCTGTTACACAGACCTCAGTTCTGTTAAGAAACTAAATTTATTATAAAGGACCTGTGCTTACTGGGTGGAACAGTCATTCCTGCCTGTAACACCACTAATCTCCAGGCAGAGCATGTTGCCTGTTCCACTGTAGTTACCCAGACGGATGAACACTCACAAGCAAATTCTGTGGTGTAGTCACAGTTTTTGCTTCTCTTTAAAGAATATTCCCTCCTTAAGTTGAACCTTGAAGCCCCAAAAGCAAAGTTTACAATGTTAGGAACAGTTAAAAATGTTGCCCTTTCATTACAGAAAATAGGGGTAAGCAGGGTGCAGTAGCCAGAGCACGGGTAAAAGCTATCGTTCCCAAATTAGAAGATCTGTCTTTCCCAAATTAAGAAGACATTTGCAAGTAACCAGTATTTTGGAGTAGTAGTTAATTCCCTACAAATCAAAATGAAATTGTGAGAAGACAGGACTTCTTTTTCAGACTCAGAAAAAGATTTGCATGCCAAAAAGTATATTTCTTTCCTGCTGCTGCCTGCAAGCTTTCCTTCAGTTTCATTCTCAGACTTCCATTGTTAGATTACTACTGGCATTGGCTTATGAACAGACTGAATCTCACAATCATCTGTGACCTAGTGCTATGACACATCCAACTTCTAGAACTGGAAAAGACTGAAGAAATTACAGGCTCTGTTTCCAGTTTAACAATATTTTTCCTGTACAATGCCCAGTGCAATTTTTAAAAAAGCATCAACAAAGTATTATTGTTATTGCAGCATTTGCTAAAAAAATGCATCACAGTGTAGGAGATGATTATTTTCCAAGCATAAGGCAAAGCTTGTGTGTTATTATGGCATAATTCCTAACACTACATTCAACACGTATGATCTCTTCTTTCCTAACCAGTTCATTTATGCAGAGGGTTAACATTTTTTTCCTGGAATTTGTATCTAAACCAGTTGCAACTTAGTAATCCATTTACCTATGACCACCTTGATAAGAATTAAAGAAAGGTTTTTAAATGTTTATTCAGGATGATCAAGTCTGGCATGGAAACTGCTGTATTTGGTAGTAACCCCAAAGCATTTACAGTACTCACATAATGAATTATCTTGTCACTATGTGGAGCACTGGAGTTGTATAGAGAATGACTTTGCTGTGATTGACAATATCTAAGTATATCAAGAGACACTAAATGGGGTGAGTCATATCAGCCGTCTTGATATTGTCACAACCTCTATTAGCTTTACGGCTACCATGAAGCACTGATCTTCAGAATGAAAAAGATGATAGTTGATGAGGTCAAGTCAGGGTTAGAAGCTAGTTATTACTGATAAAGGGCCTATATCAGCTTTTTCTTTCTTTGTCAACATTTTTCTTCAATAATAGCACAAGGAAAGTACCTATTTCTGTACTAATGTGCGTGGTTTTGTTGTTTGGCTGGTTTTTTTTTTTCCTTGCGTGAGCTGAGAACTAAAGTGAAGAAGCTTCTCTTGAGCAAGGGGCTGCGCCAAGTGATCTATAGAAAACCCTTCCAACATAACATTTTTCTGCAAGTCTGTGACAGGGATTCTTTCTGTCCTGCCTGTCTCTCCTGCTAACTCATGAAGCTATGTAAAGTGACTGTGTAGGGCGTGGGCATTGGTCTGTACACCACCTAGCTTAGAGACAAACACTAACCTCTTAGGTGCATTTCAAGGTATTTTTATTCAACACCCTTCATTTTTTGGTGATTGACACAGAAGGAGCCAACCTGGGAAAGGAAGTGAAGCTATTGCACAAAGCTAAGTGAGCAAGATACACATGTTCCACAACAGCTGTATTTCCCTTCCTTATAAAGCCTAGAATGTAGCTTTGAATTTGCTGGACAGAGTAACTTTTTTAGACAAGAATGAAATATTGAGGTTACGGGAGGTAGGTCTGTGAAAGTACCACCTCACTGCCCTGTCAAAAAAAAAAATTCAAATCAAATCCCAAAAATCATTTAATACAATCCTTTATTCACCATATTTTTATAAAAGAGATGGATTTTATTTTAAAAAAAAAACAAACACACCACAAAACAAAAAACCCCCAGATGCTTTTGTGTGAGAAAACACAGTTTTCTCATTTTCTACTACCTTTCTGAAACCCTGATGCCACTGACACAGAAAAGGGTTGCAAACCATTCTGTCAGTGAAACAGGTGGATAAGGTTACAAGAGGGAGCTTGTCTATGCATGGCACAGCACCCTACTTCTGATGGAGACTGTCGCATTACCACAGTGACTTCACACCTACCACACCTCAGTTTATGCAAGCTTGAGAGTTGCATAAGGCTTTGACCTGCACAACCAATGTTTTTTTTCTGTGAACCTATGAGTATCCTTCTGCAGACCGGAAGGAGAGGCAAACAGATCTGGTGCAGCTTGTCAACGATACACGCAAATCACTACAAACATAAAATAGAACAAAGACTTTCTAGTGCCCCAAGTGTATCTCATCACTTAAATGTGTTTCATCTGCAAGTACTGAGTGCTAGAAACTGTAACCACATTTACGCTTGAGAATTTTGATTGTCTATCAACAAATGTTGCAACCTTCTATGCAGATGGATATCTGGTTTTTCAGATATATTTCAGAATGAGAACTCAGCTTTTGCTTGCATAACTGTAGATCCCCAAAGGTATATTTTTATCTTTAGCTCTTGTCATGGGTAGGAAAGTTTCTATTATTGCTTCACGTTATCTTTCTTTCCTTGGAACAGGATAACGTGGATCTTGGTGACCTGATGTTTTCACTCTGCTACCTTCCAACAGCTGGTAGACTAACTATTACAATAATAAAGGCAAGAAATTTAAAAGCAATGGATATCACAGGAGCATCAGGTAGGAATGAATTTAATGGTCAATGTGGATTTCTGTCCTGTTTCCCTCCTGAGACACAGAATCAGCACTGTCAAATCCCAGAATGATTTTTGAGAAGAGGGTTCTACACTGCAAGCTCTTGAGTTACTGGAGCACAGGAATTTCAGAGAAATAATATATTTCAGTTTGCTCCATTGCAACCGACAGTTTAAAATAACATGATTATAACAAGACTTCAAGATTATTACTTCTAAAGTCATTGTGATTCAGAATAGCACAAGTTAGCCAAAATGTGTTCATAACACTGGGAAATTGCACAGCAGACTATTTGTTACGGCTATGCCACAGAGGCAGACTGATCCTCTCTAACAGTCTCACAGAGCCACGGAGCCAATGCTGCTGGTGGTGTGTGGACAAAACGGGATCATCTCAGATTCCTTTCAGCAACCTTTTCAAAACTTGATGATGAAACCAAGAAACTAATTTAAATAAGAGTTCATAGATGACTTTTAACTACTAGCAGGGAGTTGTAGAGCTCCCAGAAAGGAGCTACAAAGAAATACCTTTTTTTGCTACACTCAGGGGTTTAAACTTATTTATAATTCTCTTGAGAAATATAAGCCACTAATTGTTACACTCTTAATTATTTTAACCATACATCAGTAAAATCCCACTGTGAAAAATATTGTCATCTTCTGTCTGTCCTACAAATCTGCACAAGTAATTAGGCTGTTATAAATAGGCTGATACACAGGCTGTTGTATAAAACAGTCATGTATAACACGGTTCAGTGGACATTTTAATACCCTTTGAGAAGTTGGTACACAACAAAAAGCTTCTTGTACCTAAATTTTTCATTATAACCAGTCAGTCAGGTAAAGCTTTCAAAGCTCTACTGCCTCCCAGGCATTCCATGGCAATAAAGAAGCTCAAATTCCAGTCAGGTCCAGGTGATTAATTCTGCAAGCAGGTATGGGCATACAAGAAGGCTGCTCCCTTGACTTTCCATTTATGTTTGCTTAAAAACAACAAAAGAAAACCAACTTTGTTCTTATGGTTCACACAGATCCCTACGTGAAGGTTTCTTTAATGTGTGAAGGAAGGCGACTAAAGAAAAGAAAAACTTCCACCAAGCGGAATACCCTTAATCCCGTTTACAATGAAGCCATAGTTTTTGACGTCCCTCCAGAAAACATTGACCAAATTAACTTGTCGATAGCTGTTATGGATTATGACCGGTGAGATACCTGTAGCTGTAAAATAACATCATCTATTGACTTACAGAATCTTGCATAGTAGTTTTGCATTCAGAAACAAAGCTATATTTTTTTCCCAATAAATGGGAAATTAATGTCATGTTGAGTTTGGTAGAAGACTAAAATTTCTTGTAACACCAGGCAGAATTTCCTTCCTAAATTTTAAAGTACAGATTTGCATCCATAACTGACATAACTAAGCTGCATATATATCTACCTGAAATAACTGAACATATCAGACAGTGATGTTCTGCTTTTCCACATTTCTACATTTCTAAAATTGTGGTTTATATCTTATTTGTATTTGCAACTAATTACAGAACACAGGCAACTAATTTTTTATATCTTCAGGCAAAATTAAGAAACAAATGCACACAGACGCACAGTGTATACTGTAATGGGAAAAATACTAAATTCCTGTGATTAGTGGGAAATGCAAAGAGCAAACCCATGTATTTTATAGTTCCTTATATTTTTCAGGCAATAATTAATTCTAAAAATCCACAAGTATGTTTTTAATTAAGTAAGTAAATGATATGGTTCTAAAGGTAAAATTTTAAGAAAAAAATATTATGGAACATTTTCACAGTGTAGGTCACAATGAGGTCATTGGAGTATGTCAAGTAGGCAACGATGCAGAAAGTCTAGGCCGTGACCACTGGAACGAAATGCTGTCATATCCTCGGAAACCCATTGCTCACTGGCATCCCCTTGCAGAGGTAAGATTTTTATTTCTTGCTTCCCCATTACTATAATTGCGAACATTCTTCTGTATGGCATTAGAAGTTGGATAAAATTTTATGGACAAAACCAAAATCCACATGCATGCACTAAAACATAGAAAAGGGCTTGGAAACACTGATATTGAAAGTCAGACATAACACGCAAGTTAAGTCTGCTGCTTTCAATTTTAGGGAGACAGTAATAAATGTATTTAACATATATACTTGGGAAAATGAGCATTACACACTGGATTAAGGGTTTGGTTTTGCTTTTTAGATAAGATCTTGGGTATCTTTCACTGCTAATTGATATAAAGAAATGGACCTTGTTTACAGAACAACCAAGACCTATTTTTTTATATATAACAACCTAATATGACTTCTTCTCTCGTAACAATATATCATCCATGCCACTAGCACATCTCGAGGGATGCCTAACTGCACTGAAAAAAAAATGTTTAAGTGTCTCTGGAGATCTGAGGTGCTGATAAGAAGCGGCACAATCAGAAAAGCTTTTTAAGGTTCCTATGTTTTTTTTGTTTTGTTTTGTTTTGTTTTTTGTCTTTAGGGCCCTATACAGCAGAAATGTTATGCAGGTCTTCTGCGCTTGGATGGCTGCCGAAGAGGCTTCCTCACCCTTTTAACCTATTCAGCAGAAATTTGGCATTCCTGTTGAACTCTTTCTTAGCCATATCCTCAGGGGCTATTCCACAGAGTCCAGTGGGGTAAAGATGTCCTTTTAATCCCTCTGTCTAATCCTCTCCCCAATACAGGGAATACTAATCCTGACTCATGATACACAAAAATTCGTCAAAGATCTAACTAAATTGCTTCCTAAGAGTTACCATCACTTACTTGTATTGTTGCTATCACTGGCTAAAGTCAGGCAGTAATCCCAATCAAAAGAAACTACTATGTTTTAGCTACAATGTTACCCCCAATGCAAAAAGACAGGAAAGACCATAATATTCATATCAGGCCACAGACGATGCCATAAGCACCTAATATACAGAGGCAGAGAGTTTGCAGCGTCTCTGAGTATACTTTACGCATGAGAATGCAGCCATGTTACTAGAACACAACTAAGGACTTCACCTACTTGTCTGTAAGCACTAACCCTAGGTAGCTGCATAAGTAATTGTTGGGCAATAGGAAGATGCTAAAAAATAGCAAAAAAAATCACAGTCTTGCCCTGTGTCCATAAGCAATTACATTTACTGGTGCCTGGGACCACAGCAGCAAAGATTCACCAGTGAGAACTTTGAGTGCTCACAGGCTCTGTTGCAGTGGGAATGCACCATGCCTTTTCAGTACAAGGGTGCTGGCAACAATTAAGTATGCTATGAAAGAAGATCGAGCAAAGTGGGGGAGATCTGCCTATGTGATTGTGCCCTCAATGACAAGCTAACTATGAGCTGAAGTGCCACATTTGAAAAGCCTACCTGGGCATTTGGGAGCTGGGTTTAGAAAACTCATCACCAAGTTCTCAGTTGTAGCCAAGCATTGACAGGAATGGCTTGACATACACATGAGGAGTAGTGTAATTGTTACCATTTCCCAGAATACAAGAAGTGTCTCTTAGCAGAAGTTATCTACGTCCTTACATCCAACCTGTCTTCCTTCTTTGATAAATTTTATTGCAGCCAGAGCCCACAATTAGGTTTTGACAGCTCTTCCCTTTTTACAGGCATCCTGTTCTTTTCACACATGCCTGGCTAACTTCTTTAGATTGCATTACTGTGGATTGTTTTTCATGTCACTGAGCTAAACAGAGACATATTTTTTTCCTTCCCAGGAATCAAGTGGGGGAGGGTGTCCAGCGCATCCAGGCTGTGCAGAGAAATATATACACAGCATATCATTTTGGTTCCTGAATCAGGATTAGACTCAGCGAGAGCTTCTGGAACCTCTGTGGCCACAGCCATAGGACCCTGAATATTTGCTGAATAGGACCCTCAGTCTTCTACTGTGTGAAGAGCTATTGGTTTCAAGTAGCATAATGTTATCCATTTATAGCATTAATTCTCCAGCTGACAATATTGCTACTGAATAGATTATTTGTGTGGTCGTAAGCATTACCCAAATTCAAGTCATAATTTCCCTTCATTAGAATAACCCAGGTTTTACAAGCAGCATGATAGCAATGAAAACAACAAATAGAAGCAGAAATAAATATGGTTCTTGGATTTGCAAAAAAAAAAAAAAGACTGCAGTATTGTGAATGGATAGCTTTCTAAATATTTTTTCAAGAATTACTGATACTTATTTTTTTATGACAAGTTGTCCTCTCAGTCTTAGTTGGTGCCTCGTTTCACCTTATAGGAAAGCTATACATTAATATGATTCTTTGCAGAAATCCTTCAAATCTGAAGAACTGAAAAAAGTTCTGTTGGGTGAGAACAAGATACATATGGTATTTGTAATGACAGTATGTTCTTTTAGAAAGGAGGTAACCATCTGTGTAGCAAGGAAGCTGTTAGTCCTCAACCTTTGTAGGTGATTTTCCAGTCAATGTTTCTTAATTGTGTCCATGACTCTGCAAAAAGTTGGAAACATATCGCAGGCGGCTATGCTCTGTTATACCAACAAGCACACACATGTGCGTGCATGTGCACACACACACTGTCATTTTAAAATGCTGTTCCAAATATATAGTGCCTGTGAAGACTTTATTATTTGTAGTACGATTAACAGAGCTATTTTACATGATGGCATATTGTAAATGCCAACAAATTCTGACCATTAAAAAAAATAATCCAAGCACTGAACTCTTTCACATGATGAAATCTGTGTCCTGGAACAAGAGCCCCTGGGATAAATTTTTGCCACTTACTTAGCCATGCATGGAGTTCTCTCTTCCTTCAAATTTTTGTGGAGAGAATTTGGTTGAAGTTTTTACATGGGAAATTTTATTTTAAAAATGCAAACTCAAAGTGTGAGTATTTTATACAATCCCAGTGTAGTTGCCTGCTACATACTTAGCAGGAAGGGAGCCCCGATGTCTATATAGCTTGGGTAAGTTGATGTGTACACCCATTGCTTCATGTCTGGTATGAGTTGAATGGTCACCAAGCATTTTGGATTTACAATTTTCCCAACAAAAATATGCATGCACAGATTGAGTAAAATATTTGAAATTTTGATCCAAATGCTGAAAAATTAGTTTTATAACCTATCAATGAGGATCTTCAAGAAAATCAGAATCTCTGTTCAGTGAGCATTCACAGTAGCATCCAACAAACCACAAAGGCTTAGGGATGAGGAAGAAAATCTAATTTTTTATTAAATTCTCCTAATTCTTGCTGACTCATGACTTGCAAATTGTCACTCAGGCTGTGGCATTATCACATGCTTTTTAAAAACATCTGCCTTTTCATTGCAGTTCATATATGAAACAATAGCTATTTTCTATATTTGGGTAGTTTACTCTTCACCTTTATACTCCACTTAACCAAGGCTATTCCCTAGACCCAAAATATTTTCATAATATGGTTCTGGCAGGACAGTAGACTGCTACTGTCTTTGGACTGCAGCACATTGAAAGAACAGAGGATACGTTGCTACAAAATCACCTGGAAAGCCAGAGAAAACTATGATCCCAATACTCTTCATTCTTTCTTTTCTGATCTATGAATCTCAGAGGTAAATTAGTAGAAGTTTCACAAGAATAATTTCTAAGCTGCAACCTTCATTTGTTTTCTTACTTCCTGTAAATGTATAATTATGCTGTATGACAAGTATCATAATTCTAACACAGAAAAGTAAATCCGTTAGAAATACATTTCAAAGATTTTAATCCCACTTCACTCATTAACAACATGCTATTAAACTGTTACTTTTAGTTTTCCATAAGAAACCACCATGTCAGATGAAATGAATTTTTTTTAATGAAAAAACAGCTACACTGATGCAGACTATAGTAGGCAATTGTGTGATACTCCCATGCCAAAATACTCACAGCACAACCCTTCTGTAGTCGAGTGCTCAAATATTTCTTTATCTGTTTCTGCTGAAATCACAAGGCATTAAAAGCATTTCTATTCTCATTTGTTTAAATTTTCTCTGTAAATAATCCTGGCAGTGGACAAACACACATGCATCTCAACATGGGGAAGCAGGGACTACCAGAACAGAAAGCAAATATGTAGCATAAAAACCCCAGTGCTCAAACTGTTCCTACCAATCAATACAGACCAGCTTTATATGCCAATGGGTCCATAAAGCACCAAAGCAGTACATGTAAGAACCTTATTATATAGAGGTTAACTTTAACTACCAGTAGAGGAACTGCTGGTTCAATCCAAAGTGAGATAACAGTAAAAGGCAATGCAAAGGAATGAAAATGGAGGTCCACCCCTCTTGGCTTGAGGGGATAGATGTTGGTGAGGGGGGTGTTGGTTGTTTTGGTTCTTTTCTTTTTGTTTTGGTTTCACTCACATGTTTTTAAACACCAAACATGATATGTAGCTATATTAACATGAGCGCTGAAAGTCAGAGGTACAAGAGAGATATTTACCTGTTTGTCACTCGGCAACATTGGAGCAGTGAAGGGACCTATTTGCCATTAAAAAAAAAAAATAGCTGCAAACTCTCTTATTGCTTTAAATGTAACAAACAGTAAACAGGAAGGGAGAAAGAGGAGTAGAAATGCAGTTGAAAAATGTTTGACAAAGTTAGGAATATCTGAAATCACTTTACTGTTAATGCATTTTGTTTGAACAGGAAAGTGAAAAAATCATGGACTAGGTGACTTGATCTGAAATGTAATCAAATTAAATGCTTTCTTCACTTTAGAATCATTGTCAAATGATTACATCTCAGTATCAAGTGAAAAAGCAATTACTTTCATATCTAGAACGGAAAAAGCATGTAGAGAAAGTAATCCACAGTCCTGTAGAATTTAATAGAAGCCCTCTGCTGGGAAAAATGGCAGCAGGACAGACTTCATAACAGCATCATCTTGCTGTAATTGGTGCAAGGCCTTGCTTGCAACCCTAATTCTGTTCTGAAGTGGTAGCCTTACAGTATGTGAACTGAGCTGTGCAAGGTATGAATTATCTTCTAAGGGCACTGCACATTCAAGGCCGAATAGTTTCAAGATCTGCTTTTAGAATTAATTTGTAATACAGTGGGTTGCTCAAGGGACTACAGCTGCAAGTTATCCAGGGTCCTGCAGTTCTCTGAAAGGACCTTCATCTCCTTGAAGGTCCGTAAAGTGCACTAGTCCGGATGGCAGTGATGGACACTGTTCAGGAAAGGTATCATCAGTGCATACCTCAACTGATGACTGAACACAGCACACATGGCAAAGAGGGGAAGCTGACATGAGGACTTGTAAGCATCTGGGGTGTTTGTTTGTTTGTTTGTTTGTTTTGTCTGGGTTTTTTAGTTCCTCCTTTTGCTCAATGTAGACATTGTAAAACTGGAATGTTTTACTCAGTTGCATGCTGGCCAGCTGTCATTTTTAATACCCATTGCAAAGGTGCGTGAAGAGAGGTGTGTTGTTTTGGTATACTTTTGTTTTCAATAACACATGTACATTGTAGTATACTTTATGATTTCTTGTCCAATAAATAGAACTGCTATCTCTATGTTTCATGTCTAATTTTGGAGAGTAGAGCCATACCTGTATCAAGGCTCTCTCAATTAGGTGAGCATTTTGTTCATTTAGTAGAAATAATGCATGATTCCTTTTGCAGTGATGGTTTGAGGGACAAAAAATTTCTTAATTTTATAATATGTATTACAATCTTCTAAACACAAGTAAAAATGTACCGTGATTTATTTATATAAATCTAGTCTGAACAATTAAGTTTTGATCTAAATAAAAACTCTGTAAGAAATTGTGCAATTGTAATTTATTACTATTTTGTATTTAAAATATTAAAGTTCAAGTCATTAGTCAGAAAGCCAGCAAACACTTTGGAAATGTTATAACTCATTTTTTCTCCATAGATGTTGTGTTTTGATAAAATAAATGAGACAAGAGAGACAAAGCCGTTAACATGACAGTTACTTGACAGCACTTAAACATAATTGGGATGGTTGGGTACTGAAATCTCCTCTTGTGTCATCCCAAAGCCACAGTCATCATTACAGAATGATTTTTAAAGATACCAAACATGAATTTCATATATACTTAAGAAAATCAAGATGCTACAGAAGTGCTTCTACCAAGTGACAGTGTGTTAAATTACCAAAGTTAGTATTTAGCATGGCAGGCTAGCAAAATTAGTAATCCTCCTGTCAACACCTGACATGTAGCTCAGGGAAATTCCCAGTGGTCCACTGGCAGAGCCCAGAAACAAACAGAAAAGAGAGCACAGATATGTCTGGTCTAACCACACAAACCACACCCAGAAATGTGATACTCTTGTCCTTTTTTCTTGTCTTTTTTTCACACCAACTGAAATTACATATCTGTCAGCAAGGGTTCTAAATGTGTGTGACATCTGATTAAGATTGTTTCTTTAGGGATATACTCAGTCTCTTGTCATTTGGAAGATACAGCCTAGCACATTAGGAAAGGGCAGCTGACATACAAAATGTGGCACAAAATAATTTCATGCAACTAAGAATTGAATATAGTTCTGTTCATTTCTTGGAACTATTTGATATTGCAGACACATGAAAAAGAAACAAGAACAGGCCAGTAGTTCTGAAGTTGATGTTATCCTTAATAATGGTAGCGCCTTTAGGTCCTACATAGATTCTTATTTTTCTGCATTACATACAGATACCTGTACATGGTGCTCCAGACAGCTGGCATGCTAGGATAACAAGAGAGGTAGAAGACTAATGAAGGATACATTTATAAGCATTTCATCCCTGGCAAGGAATGTAGTGCTAATTATCCCTCTCTGTCCCATAACCTACTATAAGAGTAGCTATAACACTACTACAGCAGAGGAGATGTATGAACTTCAAAACTGTTTTCAATATATTTCAAAAATAGTTTTGCATGTTTCTATTTCTTTGTTAAAAAGCAAGCAATACCCTTTCCTCTGTCAAAAGAGATCCACATATGTCTCCTTTTAAGACATTTTTCCTGCATAATCATCCTATATGTCTTTATACATAGCCTACAGACTTGAAACAAAACTCCAGTAAAACTGGGACAGCTGAACAACTGATTGCAACAGCCCTATAATGAACTGAAAGTGAAAAGCCAAAGGTTGAGAATCCTCACTGAAAAAGCCTAATCAATATCCAATAATATATCTTACAGAATGTTAAACCTGAGAAGCCTAGTGATCCTGCACAGCCAATATCCAGTGAGATGAAAATTAAGGGAGCCACCTTGTTAATGATAAGCTTTACTAGCAGCTGACTGTGACTTTCCACAGGGGAATGCCTGGTGAGGGTATGCAACAAAGTCTAAAAAGTTCCTGAAGTGACAGGTGTGTGAGTGCACAGTGATGTCCCTGAAGAGCCAAAGACAAAGTAAGAAACCAGTAACTCAGAAAGCAGAGATGCAGAACAGCCTGAACCTCCACATCTAGAGACATGATCAGGTTGGCAAACTTTGTGACTCCAAAAGTAACCTTTCTAGGGAAGGAAATCACCTAGTGTTTTGTACCACAAACTAATTGCATTCACGTCTGACAGTATTGTCACTAAAATTTGTCACGGTGCATCCTGACAGAGTGTTCTCTATGTAAGCAACATGAAAGTTTTCATAAGCCTTGTATAAATTCTAAGCAAAATAAACACCTCGCTTTCTTGAAACAGTAGGTCGGGGTTGAATTCTTCCCCTGCATGGGTTGTGCAAATAGGAAGTTCCAACACTCATAATTGAGACCCAAAATTGCCCCTTAGTAGTGACAAGAACAAAGTATTTCAAGTCACCATTTTTATCACCCTGATCAGTATTCTAATATTGCCATTTATACACCACCAAATAATTTACTGGCTATATCATTTCCAAATTAATTAACCACACCATCCAAAAGGTCACAGCCTGAAACCACTTAAGAATTTGCAAATAACTGTTAGTGAATTTATGTTCCAATACAAGCTGAAGTAGGAAAGGCTGTAAATTTCCGTAACGTAACATGAGCCTCTACAGTCTTGTTCAAAGACACTAAAGAGAGCAGCTTTAATATTAAAGAATCATTCTTAAGTGTGAGAAATGTTAATAAGCCTTACTCAGAAAAAAACTGGTACATTTTTGGTAAATTAATAAAATAAGTTTAGGCCATCATGAATGGTAAAAGACTTCCTTAAGTGGTACTATGCCTCAAAGGTAGCAGAAACCTACTGTATACCTGGGAGGGTGATTATACCCAGTTCAGTGCCACACAGTGCTAGCAACAGAAACTGGGAACAAACTTTTTACTACTTCAGATGGTTTTCTTGCTATTGCTAGCAGGAGCTAAGGTTTTCTCTCATATTTTCCAATATTAATGCATTTCTTGCCTTTTTATCCAGTTGTTTGTAAATGTTTCAAGACTTCTTCCCTTTCTATACTACTTGAACTACTTGAAGTTAAAGAAGTAGACTGGAACAGGAGGAACTCTCAGTATGACACCAGAGCTGAATCTCCTCTTGGTAAGAAAGAGCAGGAAGTTGTTTCCTCCTACTCTTAGTTTAGATTCACATTAAATCAAAATTAATTGTTCCAAACACTGTCAAACAAGCTCACTCAAAAAAAGAAATTCCTTCCTTTCACCAGGAGCATCTTTAGGTGTGGCTCTGCTGAAACACTTTTTTGTTTCCTGCAATCTGAGACTTGGGGTGGCACTCTCTCCCTCTCCGTTTTCTGCTATCACCTTGCTAAGGCAGAATAGCACATTTCAGCTAAACCTTCAAAAGTTCTGGAGCTTTTCAAACAAGATTTAAGGTGCTTTGCCTTTGAAATTCTATTGCAAGTAGAACTAACATCTAAGTTGCATCTATGTGTATGCTTAACAGATTTTCATTTTAATTGTCCACTGGTTTTACTGTGGGTTTTTTCCACTTCTGATAGCTGCCTTCTCTTCTTTTCCCTCATCACCTTTCCTTCAGTGATTTTTACTAGACAGATTACTTCAGTCATTTTCATTCTTCGTATATGAGAAAAATTTCCCCCAACACATTGATTTCTCCTGCAATTTTCCCAGTAAGACCAGGTCCAACAAACAAGGCTGGTAATGAGCTGTTTCAGCCTTTACTCACGTGTTGTCTGCTATTACCTCTCAGAAATAACATTTTCATTAGAAATATTGTATTTTGTCTTCACATAATAGATCAAAAGTGTAGGGACATAAGGGCTGCTACAGAATGTCATAACATGGTAGAATAAATTGCCAGATTGTAATTTAATTAGTTAATAATAGTAATAGCCATGCCTGAAACACTTCTGATGAATGCTGCAAAATTGAAGTGATAGCAAATCATAAAATCAATAGCTACTCATATCTGCTCCTAAGGACATCAAACATTCATCGATAATATGAAGTTTGAAAAAGTACACTTATAAAATATTTCAGGCCATGACAGAGCCTGAAATGTCAGAGCATTCTGACACTTGTCCAAAGTAATGTTCAGGAACACAGAGAGCAAAAGGACAGGCAAGAGAACTGTGTTTAGAAAAGGTGTTACCATAGGATTCAAGTGAACTGACATCATATTTATGCTATCCAACTGCCCAAATAACAACAGTTAATTAATAAAGACCTTCTGGAAGTTTCATTTAAACTAAATGCACTTCTAATACTACTGTCCTTAAAAGAAAGAGATTTGGATTTACTGCTCTATATTAATTTCCTTTACCCTTTGCCACATGCTGTACCTTCTTATGAACTATTTCAAAAAGGGTAATTGCATGAGAAAAAGCAAAAAAAACCCCATGAAATCTCTAAATCATTATTTGTTTGGGATTCTTGAGTAAAAAGCACATTTTTGGGGTAAGACAAGTCAGATCTTCAATCTGTGAGGAATGCAAAATATCGTGTATTTAGTACTAATGATTGCTAGCTACTGCAGAAGTAAAAAAATTAGCTCATTTTCTGTTCTTCTGTCAAGATCACATCATACATCCTTTTAGGTATATCCTTCTGAATCAATTCTTGAAAACATGCATGGAAATGGCATGTGTACAATATGCACGCTCATATGCCATGCAAAAAGAACACTCCATATGTATATCAGAGAAACACCCAGGTACATAGTCAGCCATGGAAAACAGAAACAGGGAAATCCCAAGTCAGGCAGGCTAAGTCTATTTTGCTTTAGACAAAACTGTAGCTCCTGTATGATATGGGAAATATCAAATCAACTTACAGCCACCACTGCCCTTCTCTCCTAAATAAGTTTCCTGGAGGAATATAAACATAGTATCGGACATTTACTCACATCTCGTGTCTAACATACTATTACAGGAATAGCTTTCACAATGTGTTAACAAGCCTCAATTTTTATCACAAGTTTACCCTGACTCTTCCAAGCCCTCAAATACCAACGCACAGTGATTTTTATGCAACACAGTCTTCAACTGAAACCTGAGCTTTTGGACCCAAAAGATTCAACATAAAACTTTAAAAAAAAAGTCCCACCAAAACCACAGTCATGCTCCATGGCAGTGAACCCAGATAGAGATTATTAGAATTATATAGTGCTTCTATAGCAATTCATGTATCTACGTGTGATGCCACATTACCTTAAGTGACTTTAATTAATCTTTCTGCCTTAAGTGCTCCAACAGTGGTTTTGTTTGTTTTGAATTTCAAACAAAGTACCATGGATGTGATGCAGGCTGTGCCTAAAATAGCATCTAGGTTGTAATTACTGTCTAAGATCTAAATTACAAAAACCTGTCACACCATGAAAAGATGTAATTATCAGAAAGATCTTGTATGCACAGTTTGTCTGCATGCTCAACCATCAATTAAATCATTACGATCTAATCCTGCTCATAAATAGAATTTCACAGATTCCCAAATTCCTGAAGCTACAAAAAATTTGTTTCCAAAAGAAAAGTTACCACATATTGTACGACTTAAGAGAAGTATAGTTCTGTGGAGATCAGGGCTGCAAGCAGAGTTTTTATGTCTTTCCTCAATGAAAGGACATACAATTGCCAAGTTGCTAACTGAGGGGTAAAATCAAAGATTGTTTATCCACTGCAGGTAAGTGGAATAAAAGCCAGTTCAACTCAAACCTATGTGCAATGCTGAGTTTTGTAGAGTACCACACAAATCCCATCTGCATCTGCCATCACCACTTCAGTCTGACAGCATAGCATTTTTACTTCACAATTTTGCCCAGACTTCCAGTTTCTACCTTCACTAAAGTAAATCTTTTTTTTCCTGCAAATAGCCACACACATCTGACACTTGTGAAACTTCAGATATGTTTACCAAACAAACAGGACAGTAGAACAGTAGCAGAAACACACAGTAGTCCAGGGCTGTGTGTCAAACAAACTCAAAGAACTGTTATACATTTGAAGAGCCTAAAAAATATTCTTAGTCTCTTCTTGTTCTCTTTCCTCCTACTGACACCATTTCTATGCCAAATGTGACAGTGAAATGCCTGGGATGCTCTGCAGGGAGTCAGTGGAGAACTCAATGCTCCCTTTTGGGGAATTCATAGGAAGAACCCCCAGATTAGAGCAGGTGGAGGAGGCATTTATTCTTCTCCGTTGGGCCTTTACAGCCTTCACTCTACTCTCAGTGCCTTGAAGCTGCTGGAAAAGCTGTGTGAGAGCTTTCTTTTCCCAGTTTTTTCCCTTCTCATGCAATGTCTAAAATACAGATCTTCTCTGACACAAAGACTTCTTTTTCTCCAATGTAACATATTCTTCATCAGTTTACTGATCGTCAAAAGGAGTTACCTAGAAAGGGAAGTATTATCCAACTTTCCTTAGTCTCATTCTACTGACTTCAATTTTGCTGCAGTTATATTGTGGTAACAAATCTGTGAAACAATTCCAAAAGAAGGCCAAGTGCAAGGTCCTGCACCTGGGTTAGGGCATTCTGGAGCACAACTACAAGATGTGTGGAGAATGGATTTAAAGCAGTCTTGAGGAGAAGGACTTGGGGATGTTGGGTGGCGAGAAGCTCACCGTGACCCAGCAGTGTGCGCTTGCAGCCCAGAAACCACCCGTGTGCGGGGCTGCATCACCAGCAACATAACAAGCAGGTCAAGGGAGGGGATTCTCATGCTCTACTCTGCTCTGGTGAGACCCCCCCCTGCACTCCTTCATCCAGCTGCAGGGCCCTCAACACAAGAGGGACGTGGACCTGTTGGGGGGAGTCTACAGGGTGTCATGAATATGCTCCAAGGGCTGGAGCATTTGTGCTCTGGAGACAGGCCGAGAGAGATGGACTTATTCATCCTGGAGAAGAGAATGCTCCGGGGAGACCTTAGAGCAGTCTTCCAATACATAAAGGAGTCTACAAGAAATCTGGAGAAGGACTTTTTACAAGGGCATGTGGAGACAGGAGAAGGGTGAATGGCTTTAAACTGACAGAGGGGAGATTGAGATTAGTCATTCGGAAGAAATTCTTCACTGTGAGGGTGGTGAGGCACTGTCACAGATTGCCAGAGAAGCTGTGGATTCTTTGATTCTATTAGCCATGTAGACATTTTTATTAACTCATTTAAGATAAACCTAGCTACTCTGTTTTCTTTTCCATAGCATGAAAAAGAGCCTGGGAAGTCAGCTGACCAGCTGGTTTGGGTTTTCACTTACCTAACCCACGTTGTACAGCTAAGAGAGACTAATGCTAAAAGATAGCATTGTTTGAAGTCACTAAATTTCTGTTGTATGTCAGCTGGCAAAGTACTTCAATGGAAACCAGGGACTACACACCTGTGTTTGGAGAAATCTTATTCTGATCCGTTTTACTGCTTACATCAAATGTTCTCCAGCAATCTACAGAGAAACTTGAAAAATACATTTACAGCTGTGTCTTTTTTAGTAAGAGATCGAAAAGCTTTAAGACTATTTCAAACTTCACATAATCATTATTATTATTCAGTGGTTATGTTCTGATAATTCTGCAAGGCTTACCATGTTAGGCATTACAAAAATGCCTGACATTTCCAGCATGCTAGCTGAAGAAGCAATCACCAAACATCAGGAAAGTGAGTGAGAGAGTGAGAATTGGATAATACAAATAGAAGAGACACTGGCTACTTACATGCACGTGAAGGAAGAACTTGGACTGTACTTTTAACTGTTCTGGTATGGCCAAGAACCACCTAACTCTGGATCATCTTTCAGGGGACAAGAACGTGCACATATTAGCCTGCATCATCAGTGGTCATTAATACTCATGAACCATAGATCTGAAATGCCTAGTCCTTTTAATCTGAGTTATAGACACTCACCCAAAAGCTAAATGAGTGGCTGGGGTTCTGGATGAGGTTCTTTCAAAACAGTACATCTATCCCCTGTATTATGCATGCCTGTTTTGTTTTCTTTTTATTTTCCTCCAGATCTACAAAGAGAAAGTTTCAGCTTGTGACAGTTCCATTTACTTCAGGATTTCATGTACACTCAAATATCACTGGACAGAAAACCACTGTGATATATGCAGTATTTCCATTAGTCTACCTTTAACTATTAATCACAATCTTTATTTGCTAGGTAATTCTATAAAAAAAAAATCTCTTTAATGTTATCTTTTTCAGTTAGTTCAGTCACAAATCTGTTTTCAACTTCTTGATGTCATGAGCGACGGCCATCACTACTGATTACGTAGAGGACACTGAAGACAACGAAGGTCACCTTCTTCTATCATCCATTGTCATGCCATTGACAATGTCTCTGAAAAAAGCCTTTTGCTACATTTCTGAATGTAGCAAGGAAGAATTTCTTAAAGGCAAAGATTTGGGGTTTGCTGCACTGGTTGAATGAATTCCAGCATCAATATAGACAAATGAATGCAATCTGATATGAGAATTATGTCTTCAGTCTCTGACCTTTTTTTTTCATGCTACCTACTCTGAGCATTCCTCTTTTGTGCTATGATTTCTGTTCTGGAAATGAAAGTTAAATGCATTTCCCTTAAGCCAATAAAATGAAAAACACGGGACATATCTAGGATATACTAAGAAAAATACTGTGTATGTCTGTTTCTCATCTCCAAGTAATCTTACGTCATTCATCCTTTTACATGTAATTCCCTCCTTCCGCTGTCTCCCTGTAACTCCTCTGGCTGCACATACTTGGAATATTCTTACTGGGTATGCATATTTTCCATTAGAAGAATACTTCTCCTACAGACACGTAGAATTTATTCAAAATCTGTCCCACTAATCATGTCTTCTCTAGCAAGATGTATTTCAAAGGATAACCATTTTCCTTTATCTTCTCAGCAAGAAGTAATGCTGCCCTTGTTCCTCCCTACTGCATCAGAAAAGGTCCCCCAGAATAGCACCTTTAAAGGATGAATTTTGCGTGGATCGTTCATACAAATGTGAATATTCATACAAATTCATAAAAATGCGTTTGAAGCTCTAAGTCTTAACATAACCATAGAAATGAAGATCAATGACAGATCATTTCCAAGA
The DNA here is from genome assembly GCA_026283785.1 of Coracopsis vasa. Lineage (NCBI taxonomy): Eukaryota > Metazoa > Chordata > Aves > Psittaciformes > Psittacidae > Coracopsis > Coracopsis vasa. Next base: position 22,235 of record JANHGB010008161.1, read on the forward strand.
GGCATAGCTGCAAGACTGTTTCTCGTATTTCCTATCAATAAAACTAGATGTTAGATTAAAGTCTCTAAGTTTAGCTCCAGATCCAAGCCTATCCATAAACGCTCTTGGCTATTTATACTGAGGTCAGACTCAGTGCTGCCTCATGCACATAAGCTGCTGTCCACAACTTCAGCTGGAATCCCATTAGATGGTTTGAATTCTGTCAGGATGGTGAAGTGGACAGGGTGCCAGTAACAGAACAAGAACACAGGTTTTATTCCTTCGTTTATGATGTTGGTTTCTGCAAGTGTAAGTCATAACCCATGCCTCAATTTCCCTCTCTGTAAATCAGGAATACATTGTTTCACCTGTGAAATATATCAAGCTGTGTAGATGGCAATGGCAACAGTAGTTCAGTGACAGTTTATTCTATAATTAAAAAATATTATTTTTGCTTTATTAATCTAAATTACTCCTGAAACTAACTCACAGAAAATGGAGAAAGATTTTTAATAACCCATTATTACAGTGTTTGTAAATAAGCCACTATGAAATTTCAAAAAACATTTGAAAAGGGGACATTTACAAAAACATAATAAACATCTAAGAAATTATAAACTTCTGAATTGTTTACAAGTGTGATAATCCAAATTACTGGCAATGTCAAAGGACAGTAATAGTAGAAATCATAAAAATACTTGTAAACTTATAAACAAAAAAAAAATTGTTTGAGAATTTTTGTTATTCAATATTATTTCCCAAATAAGCTTTCAAGGATTGAACAATGTCTGTGGAGACCTCATAGCAGCCTTCCAGTATCTGAAGGGGGTCTACAAGGATGCTGGAGAGGGACTCTTCATCAGGGACTGTAGTGGCAGGACAAGGGGAAATGGGTTTAAACTTAAACAGGGGAAGTTAGGTTGGATATAAGGAAGTTCTTTACTGTGAGGGTGGTGAGGCACTGGAACAAGTTGCCTAAGGCTGCTGTGAATGCTCCATCCCTGGCAGTTTTCAAGGCCAGGTTGGACAGACTCTTGGGTGACATGGTTTAGCGTGAGGTGTCCCTGGCCCTGGCAGGGCGGTTGGCACTAGACGATCTTAAGGTCCTTTCCAACCCTAACTATTCTGCGATTCTATGATTCTATGGCTCTATGACTTCAGTAATTAATATAAAAACATTTAAGATAAGTTACAGTTAAAATGAAATAGTAAAACGTAACATAGCTTGTAATTTCCCTGGAGTAACAACAATTTCTTTTGCTTCAGGTCTTTTGATATATCATCACACAGCTATTTGCCTCTTTTCAGCATTATGCCGTTCTTTGACATCAAATGACAAACACAACACTTGACAATTATGAAGCACGTTGGAATGAATGATTACTTTCAATATTTTATGAAAACAGCCTCTTTGGAGTTAGGATGATGCACACTTCACAATGGGATGTTAATTGGAGATGAGTCAAACCAGCCAGGTATAAACAAGGTTTTGTAATAACAGTAGGTATTAACCAGCTATAGCCAGATCCTATGAAGAAAATGTGAACTTCTGGTCTGAAGCAATAGCCGTACTCTTATAATTGGAGTAGAGAGTAGAGAAATGAAAAAAAAAAATATATAGAATCTTCAAGTTCTTCGTTATTTGGGGGCTGCAAAGCTACAAGCTGCAAGCTCCGAAAAGAATACAAAGCACCTAACTAATGTGGTAATAAGTTAGACTATAATGTAATAACAGGTGATGTGAGAAGAGTGTGGTGATACTGTCTATTTTGCTGAAGTTAGCAGGGAAGAAATGAACTGAAATGGAGTAGCTTAATAAGTAAAAAAAAAAAAAGAGAGGACACACTCAAGGTTTTTGTTAATGGGAAGAGTCAAACCCATGTTCTGGTCCAAGGCTCTTTCTGAATTTTGTCCATTGTGTCCTTCGTATTAAAGATAACTGGATATCCAGGGCTTCTTCAGTCACTGATTCTCCACATATAAATTTGGCAAGTCACTTAAAACCTTAGTATTTCACAGATCTAATGTTTTTGCAAACCTCACATAAATATCTTAATAGAGCAAAATATTCAAAACTGTAGCTTTGGGTTTAAGCACCTGAATTCCATCAAATGCCTGCTTCATGCCTTTAAAACATTATGATCATTACTGACAGAAGCCATTATATTTTTTTCGTCAGTGTTACATATCCAGCATTTTTCCTTAAAATCAAGCTAGTACCAAGATGCTGAATGAGTATCTCAGCTTTCACTTAGTTTTTGAGGAGGTATCTGAAAAAAATCTGAGTGTTCAGAAATCAGAGAGTAAATTAACCCAACCATATCAGGTTTTGGAGACCTTCAGGCCATCTGCTGAGGACCTGGAAAACCACAAAGGACTACTAACTCCATCTAATTTCTGACAGGAAGCCTTCTATCATCTCTGCTAGAAGGCCTTTAGTCTAGACTAACACAGAGTTTCTGTCTCAAACAACTATTGCTTCCTAATTGCAGTGAACAGTCCCTGTTAGAGATTTACATTCCGTTCCAGAGCACTGAGCTTACACGACACAGTCCTTCATTTTGCTTATAATCTAACAGATGAAGGCATTAGTACAGTCCCTTAGTGACTAATTAAAATATTTTAGTCAAGCTTTACTGCACTTTTCATGCAAAAACAACGACATGTTGCTCTCTTATTAAAAAAAAAAAAGACACAAATATTCTGAATAGGCTCCAACTAAATAATATAATCGATTGCCGCCCTCCTGAATTCAAGCAAAAACAGCTTTTTGGCCTATTCTTGCACTGACTAACACTACCAGGAATATTGCCATTGACTTAAGTGAGGAAAAAGTATATCTAGTTTAATAATACATGCTTCAGTTTATAAAATACTAAGTCAACAAGTTAAGATGGTGCATTTCTGTTCATTTAGTTTTCATTTAGTGTTCATATAAAACACAGGGACATCTACACATAGGGTAGACAGAGATAAGACATTAGGAAAAGATTGCAGCGTTTCTTTTGTTCAGTATTAAAAAACCTAAATCCTTCTCTAAGGATATTATTAACTTATTATTAACCTGTTAGTGTGCAAACCATCCTTTTTGGAGGAATATATTGCATTCATGGATGTCAGAATAGAAGTAGAATGACTGCATGGTAGCAAAGGAAAGTATTAATAGTCTCTGTCAGATTCCATCATGAACCAAAGGCAATTCCTGCCACCTCATATTTTTAACCATTCAACATCTATATTCTGTTGCCTCAGCTCATCACAGACTGGAATGACAGTGTTCAACAACAAATTAATAACTTTCCCAAGAGCTTGTTATTCCCAAGTTAGCAAATGTGACTTACCATGCAATCTAATGAAAACAGCTCTGTTATTTAGCAGTCATTCTACAATTAACTTACTTGCATTTTCAGATTAATTACACTGGAGTCATGTGAAGACTATATTGCAAAACCTTCTTGTCCATTTATCCTATTGATAACATATTATTAAATGGAAACTTTTTGCCCATATCCTGCCAAGCCAGTGCATGGACATTACTAAAGTGAAAGAGCAGTAATTAATACTGCTAATGGTTCCTTTTACTAGTCTTGTTCTCCTATTATGAAACAAACCCTTTATCTTTTCAACCTTTCTGCATCAGAAGCCCCTATGTGAGAAGGATGAGAATGTTCTCTATCAGAATTCCTTTAAAGCAAAATTAACAGTTTTTACTGATTAAGTATGCTTCTATTTTTGATCCCCAGCTGGGAATATAGGGATGACACTAATCTGCAGCAGAGGCTTAGCAGAAGTCCTTTTACAACACGAGAAAGTAGGCATTCAAGATTACTCACCGCTTCTGAAAATCTTGTCCATATAAGTGCAACAAATTCAGGGGTATCATTTTAAACAGCTCCAGTTGCTCAAGACATTTCATGTTTGTATATCTGTTTGTCTATACTATATATATGCAGTATGTATTTGATATATTTCACAGTTATTCAAGAGATCATGAGTAAAAATGTCTAAGTGTTGAGCTTCTGCAACACATGCCATAATAAATACACCCCCAGTTTTAAGCCTTTTTTATTTCAACAAGGCTTTGCTATTAAGGGACTTTATTTTGTTCCACTGTGCTTTCTTCTCACAGCAAAATCAGAATGGTCTTCTTGCTTATCTTTTCTACACTACAGACAGTCTTTTTGACTTTAAACAACATTTTAAATGTTCTGCTGAAACTTCAGGGATTCAACAGATACTCTTGAACCACATTACCCAAAGGCTTCTTCCCAATATTTGGAATAAATGTCTGTATTTGTAGAATGCAAATGTCATGTAAATCATGCCTGTGATTCTTCATCATATGGAGAAAAAATAAAAAAAACTTTGAATAATGAATCAGAAAGCAAAATAGCTAGAGTAAAAACAACAACATAAAAAAAAGACAGCAGCAAGAGAGATGGAGAGGACAGCAGAATAGGATGGAAAAAAAATGAGACAGGACTAGAATCAAAAGCAGTGATGTATAAAAAGTTATGACAACTTTAATGGATTGTCAGAAAGATCTCCAAAGGCCCTAAAACAAATGAAACAAAAAAGCACAGCCATATAAATATAAATAGAAATGAAAATGAAGCAAAGTATTTCATCTGTTATTTCAGGATACGAAATCCTACCTAAAAAACTAAAAATGGGGCTTATGAAATGCTGCTTTAGTTTATCACATCTGCAGCCTGTATTGGTTCTAAATATGTGCTGGTTTTGGCTGAGATTCTCTTCATAGTAGCTAATATGGGACTGTATTTTGGATTGGTGCCAGGAACAGTGCTGATAACTGAGGGATATTTCAGGTCCTGCTGAGCAGTGCTTACACAGAGCCTAGGTCTTTTCTGCCT
>JANHGB010008162.1:5908-21502 GCA_026283785.1 Coracopsis vasa
ATCTGGTCATCATTATCACCCCATGTAAAACCACCAAACTGGGCTCAAAAGCTCTTCACTTACCTGTAAGAACAGTCAAGCTCCTCCAGCACTGCTGCTCCTGGGCTGAGGAAGGACTTCCAGCAGGGAACCAAAGCAGAGAAGGTTTCATGCAGGAGCAAGAAGAGCAACAGCAGCTGAAACAACCTCCAAAGAACTAGTGAGGACAACACTCAGCTGAGGCTCTCTCCTATCTGCTAATGGGGCATTTATTGCCTCATTATCTGGCTCCTTCTGGTGTAATTCCCTCATCCCAGCACTACTCCACCTGTCCTTCCACTTTTCTTCCTCTCTGGTAGAAAAGCCTGAAAGCCTTTCCCTAAGAATTAGGAAATAAACTCTGAAAGCCCAACGAAATCCTCCTTTTTCAAGGGAACAAAATGGATAAATGGTCATCAGAACAAGCAGCTTATCACTGCTGCAGTCCCACTGATGGCTGTGCCTACACCTCAGGTGTCATTTTCTATCCTTCCCATTTCAAGTCTTCATTCTTTGGAAGAACAAAGATTTCAAGCTGCTCTGCACTTGCAGATTTGTAGCCTACATGGGCTTTGCTCCTATATGGTCCTTAACTCCATCATGATAATAACTAAAGCTGAACATTCAGAAATAACAATTAGACAGAAGCCTGAATATTAGGGAACAGAAATAGTTGGCTGTGAAGGTGCAAGCTGGTTTGGAGACTGGTTTTCTTCTCCAGCACACAAGGTGTGAAAATCTAGACTTCACAGTTCAGGTTGGGGTATGAGAATTGCCAGTGCTGTGGGGAGCAGTCTGGAGGATAACTTGGGATGCAACACACCTGTGTTTGCAAGGACAAGTTAAGTAAGCCTGGTTTTCCTTTTGAGGATCGAGGTAATCAGTTGTGCTCACTCAATGCTATTCCCTTATAACACTATTAAACTGTTTTGTTATGAAAAAAGAGAGGAGCACACGTTAAAGGGCACGCTGTCACATCTGATTAACAGAGCAAAGAGAATCCAGAGATCTTCACCTTCTCAAGTGAGGAAACAGATAAAGCCAAAAGAAAGACCACAAAGTTACTTTTCATTTAAACTTAAAGCCAAATGAGCAGCCTGGTGTGCAGCTGACCCACGGTTTTAGGGCTATTTCCATCATGGTTTTCTTTCTTTCCACTCAAAGAAGATTATCTTTCTGATTAGACATCTGTAGAGAGCATCAGCTCTCACAGCTTCTGGCTCTTGCTAGTGCTCATTGGCTGAAGACAGTGAGCTGGCTCTACTTTGTGTTTCTAGAAGTTCCAGCCCAGGTGAGGCTGTTCAGGGATACAAGTTTTATATTGAGGCATCTTCTTGATCAGTTTTATTCCTGGTATCAAGAACAATTCGGACACCCAGCGGCCTCAGAAGCGTTTGGTTCCTTCAGTCCTGTTCCTGTATGAAGAAAACTGCTTCAGAACACAGGCCCCATCCAAAATCTCTTGCAAGTGCAAGCACAGCCTGGGTGTGATCACACACTCCGAAGCCATCCTTGAATTACTGACCTACGCTGAGGCTGCGCTGCTTCTGCTGCCAGGATCTGTAGAGAAATCCCTTACTGTGATCAGCGCTGCTCTGGGCCACTCTGAGATTGCTTTGTTGAAAAGACAAAACTCCAAATCCCCCTTCGAAAGACTGTGGCAAAAATCCCCTCCTTTGTCATGGTTTTCAGCACTCCATGGGGTAAAAAAGAATCCGCCTTTAAAAACTCTTTTCAGGGTATTTTGTTTTCCTGACAGTTTTCTGAAGGGTAAAGTGTTACCGTCCCCTTGAAGGAGCCTCATCCGTGTGCCCTTTGCGATGCTGTTCCGGTCCTTTTTGGTAATTCTATTTCCTTTTCTTACAAGTGAAACTGATTTGCAGAGACAGAGCTCTTCAGAGATATTCCCATAAGATTTATGGTTAGATTAAACCGGTGCTTCAAATGATAATGAATCTGTTTCTGAAAAACAAATGTTTGTCTCTTCCAAATAGTGCCCTGAGTTCCCTTGAGCTTCACAATTCAGTGAGCATTAATGTTACACAGCACAAATAATGGGACTGCTCTGGGAAGACAGGATGCAGCTGCTTATGCTTAATTAAAACTTATAAGATCTGGTGTGCTGCTTTGATCTCTTGCTTTCTTGTTTCTCCACCTTTTGAGCAAAGCATCTATCAAAGTCTAACCGTGTGCTGCGTGTTTGTCGCAGTGAAAGTCACGCATAGGACCTGTCTGAAGCTGAAGAAAAGGGCAGTTCCTGTCAAGGTGAAAACATTGACACATTTAACTGTGTTTGCATGAAGTTTTTAGATCCATGTGGACAACATACACGGTTTATATATTCAGATGGTTGCAAGCAGATGATAGTGACATAGTTTGCACACACCGACAAGATACATGTGCCAAAATCCATAGAACAGGTTTATATACCCCATTGTAGGGAACGCTGTTTATGCAAGAAACCTACACCACAAAATATACACTATGCACCACTCTACAGAACACCAATATAGACACTGGGGCAGGACAAGAATTAGTCAGAGGCAGCACAAGACGCTGCTGGAACAGATGAGTGTCAATAGTGCTGCATGAGCTGTAGTAACAAGGCTTTTACTGCTGTCACATCTGCCCAGCTCCTGCCAGGAGGAGGACATTGCTCACCATCCCTTCAGGAAGAAGCTGTGCTGTAGCCCCTCACATCAGACCAGCAGCACAGACACCTGCAGCTCTCCCCTTCCTTTCTGCATTTGCAGGAGGCTGTGCACTGGAGTGTGGGGCAGAGCATCTGAGTGAGCAAAGACTACTGAGAGGCACAGGCAGACACTTTAAACCCTGAAGTGCCTCACTGTCCAATGGTGCACTGTACTGCACATCTGGAAATAGCTTGGGAATCATTGCAGTCTCCATTCCACGCACTGCATAAGCCCTCGCTTTACCCCCTGCGAGTGCTGGGGCTGGTCTATAGGCTAGGAGGGGAAGAAACCTCAGTCTCTGCATAACACATAGGACTCACTACCTTTGCATTTGCCTGAGGGTGACTCTCATCAGCCACCAGGATGAATTTTCCACATCTTCTCAATCGGGTGCTCGGAACCTCTCTATAAAAGCAAGCCCAACATCATATTACTTCAGTCTGTCAACTCAGTCATTAGATTGTTGTGTTGCTGTTTCGGGCAATTACAGTCCAAAAATAGCCATGTTTTGAACATGATGTTGTGCAGAATGAAGGGCTCAGTGGGTTGCCTTGATCAAGACACCTGTGAGGGAGAAAAAGAGAGAATTCCTTGTAATTCCAGCAGGATTTGCCTAACAACACTCTTCAAAATCTCAAATGTCCATTTACCACCATCTTCAGCTGCTGTTGTTGCCATGAAACACTTCATGAAAAGAATACCCAGCTCAGTAACTGCTTTATCTTTAAGAGCTTCTAAATGAGCAATTAATGCACAGAGGAAACCTTCACTTTCTGTTGATTTGGATCATTAGTGATTTCCCAAGTCATTGCAAGCCTAACACAGCCACAGTAAGATTATCTGAAGAAGGGGGAAATCACCTCTGAGAGAATAACTGGAGACACATGAGAATTGTGAGGATCTGGATTTACTGATAGAAACATTTAGACACAGAGTACTCTGTGATTCATTCTGAAGGGGAAGCGAGGCTGAGTGTGTCTCACACTGCTTGATGTGTCTCTCCTACAAGCTCGTGATGAAGCTCGCAAGCCAGGCAACTGTTCTTACAGATTTCAAGTCAAAAAACCATTGCCAAGAGGAATGCTTTCAAAGCACCATGGGATTTAACTTCCTTAGTCATGTGGGCTCTTTTGAACATGTAACCCTAAAGACCTTTTTGTGCATAGTGAAGTCCAACCACAATTTTAGAGTCAGGATGCATTTTTCCATTGGCTTTGAAGAGTCATGAATCATAGAATCATGGAATGGTTTGGGTTGGAAAGGACCTTAAAGCCCATCTAGCTCCAACCCCCTGACACAAGCAGGGACACCACATGTTAAACCATGTCACCCAAGACTCCATCCAGCCTGGCCTTGAACACTGCAAAGGATGGAGCAGCCACAGCTTCTCTGGGCACCCTGTGCCAGCGCCTCAGCACCCTCATAATGAAGAACTCCAGGCATAAATTGATGCACAACCCTGCTAGTGAATAAAATCATCAGCCCAACAGTACAGCACTTCAGGAAAGTGGGCTATGAGAAAATTCACTGAGGGAAACACAAGGGAAAAATCATGGAGTCTGCAGGAATTGGCTCTGGCATTCCAGGATTTCATCCCCACTTTTCTTTTTGGAGAACAAACCCCATCTTGCAAGTACTCCTGAGGATTTGTGTAGATAATCTTTACAACACAACCTCACTGTGCCCCGTGTGTTTCTGTCCCACATGGAGCTGTGGCTGGTCCATACCATGGGCATGCAGAAGCTTCAAGCAGCCTTTGTACCTTACTGAAGACTGTTATGTAAGAGTTTATCTTCCAAGATTTATATGGCTTTTTGCCACTTACTTTAAATACCCAACAGATGACTTTTCTCTTCAGAAGATCAAAAATATTTAAGGTCACAACCTCAGAAGAGGATTGAAAAGTAATAAAGAAAGCTTAACCATACCTACTGTGTTATTAGAGACATGCACTGCTTGAAGCTCTTAGGATAAAGACAAAAGTCACTTGTCATCCACAGTCGTGCCATCGAAGGTAGGTAGCATCCAGGTACTGGATGAGTGCCTCTTGTATTTCTTTACCAGTGGATAACAAGACTTTGGCACTAAGGGTCTCAGCTCACTGTTATGGGTTTTTAAAGGCTGAAAGCAGAATATAACCTGTACAGACAGAACTTGTGCTGCCTTTGTTGCCATCCATATACAACACAACACATGCCCCAGGGAGCTGCATGGCCAAGCTGCCCATGCCCTGGAAAGCCAGGCTGGTTGCTGCTGCTGGCAAAGAGGTGGTGGCTATTGCTAGAGTAACAAGTGGCACAAACATAAATGAGTCCCAGGATTCAGCTGTCCCTGACCTGCTCTCATCCATCTCCTCCCTGGGATGGTAAAATCCAGCATTACCCCTAGTGCTGGCAAAGCTGGAGCCAACAGCTATGAGATCAGGAGAGAAACGAGCCATACCCTGTGCTCTATCTAAGCGGTGACAAGCTTGTAAGGGTTGGAAGGTCACTGCATGTCTTAGCAGTAAATAATACAGAAGGTAGAGCTCTTAAAGAGGGTATAATTTGCCACCAGGCTCATTACTGATTTCTACCCAAATTGAGGGTGAGTCTTCATGGACAGATGCAGACAAACCCCAAATCTTGAGCTCTTGCTTTGAGCTGATGTTGTTTTTGTTGATGCTTCCAGCCTGCAAATGGCACAGCTGCGTTACAAGTGGGTGCTTATGACTGGCGGGATGCAACAGGAGCAAAGGAGATCATCTACTCATCACTCCATTTGGATTTAGCTTACCCTGCTATGGAATGTGACTTTCCTTTTTGTGGATCACTTGCTGTACACCATTGGATTTGATTTAAGCTTCAGTTTGGGTAATCCCCAGAAAGGTCTGAGAAATACAAATTTACCAAACCTTTCTGTAAGTAGACGTTGTCCTCTGCCCTCAAACCCTGCTCAGAAATCAACTTTTTTGACTTAAAATGCACATTCTCTTCTACTGTGTAACATACACCATAGTACAAGAGCTGCTTGCTTCATATCAACCTATATTGAATTACAAACTGCAAACACTGTGTTAAAGAGCACGTCCTCAGCTTGCCACATTTTAGCTCTTTCTTTTAGATTCTCTTTTTCCCTCACACACAAGTCCTCAGGGGATTCCTAACACAGTGTTTGGAAATGGAGGTTTCTGGGTTTAAAATTAGTTCTGTGTTTCAGCACAAGCTTGCCCAGGGGGAAGGCGGCTGCGCAGAGAATGCAACCGATGAGTTATGAAAGATATTAGCATGTGTGTAAAAAGACAGATCACTTTGTAGGTCAAGCCCAGAGTTAGGATGCTCATTTGCTAAGTGAGGCAATGGCATTTTAGTAAATCAAATAAAGACAATGTTCCTCTGACACAGAAGACTGAGCATCCACTTGCAAGTTGGGTGTATCACAATAGAATAAGCTGGGCTTTGGACTGCGGGAAGTTTACAGGATTCAAGCACCATTTCATGTTTCCCTTGTAGTCATTTACCCAAGTTAGAGATCATAAAGAAAGGAAAGCCCTTGGACATGCTGATTTCATTGAAACACAGCATGGCGAATGTATAAAAACCTATTCAAGGGGTTGTGTCATTCAAGCTCCTCTGCTGAGCGAAGCAAACCATTGAAAAGGGTTGGTTATGGATATTTCATGTGCTACATGAAAGCTGTTCAACTTTCTGCTGAAACTATTTCATTTGGATACTTGCACAGCCTTGGCACTTGTTTAAATGCGTTTCATGGTACAAACCTCCTCCAGGATCAGGTTGTTAACATTCAGATACCTGCAGAGACCCCTTCCCATGCTGAGTTTCACTTTATTCACTGTGAACTGGGGGAAAGCATATTACTGCAAGTGAGCACAACTGGGTTGGTTTGGTTGGTTGGCTTCTTCTGTTTAAAAGAACAGAAAGAGATAAGCTCCTTTATGAAAAACCTCAATCTTTCACACCCAAACTCAGCTGCATGGAAACAATTCAATGTAGAAGCAGAGCACTCAGGAATTCCCATGGCATTGTGAATTACTTGTGTAGGTGTGCAGCTGTGCGGATAGGCATTCGCATTCTCTTTTCATTTGTCCAGATTTCAGGAGGAAGGCAGGACTCCCCAGAAGCAAAGCAGAAAAGCACTCTGAAAGATTCAAGAGAGCTCACAGAGAGCATGAGGACCGAGCACACAATGTGACAGGCTGCAAGCTGTGGTCAAAGAAACAGATCTCTGCTGCTTTATTTGGCTGCATGCAGAGAAAGAAAACCTTGGATGTTCCTTTCAAAGAGCTATGATTTTATCAAAGAAACCTCAGCTTTAGTCAGGTTTCCTTTCTAAAAAGAACAAAAGCAATGTTTGCTTCATCCTTCCTGTTTAATGATGAAGTGTGACACTATTCAACTCTTTACTAACTGCATTCCTGTTTTAGCACTGTTTGGTCAGCTGTTTATCAGATTGAGAATCAGTCATTGCACAAAAGAGCAAAAAAGACAAATGGTAGGTAGAAAAATACTCAATACTGTTGATAAAATGTTCAATATTACACTTCATGTATTTCAATTTATGGAATTCACTTACAAGCATCCTCAAAGCTCTATGATTTGAACCTTATTTCATCAGGGAGGAAGGAGATGTTCTGCTTGTCTCATGACTCTTGGACATGGAATTTATGGAGGATGCTGACACCACAAGATTTGCAATAAAGGTCTAAGAGCTGGCATCTGTAAATCACATCACCCCAGTTCACAGATAAGCAGCTGAACCAGAACTCTTGCAGACCAGGTTCTGAAGGGTTGTTATTCAGATGGCCAGCACTGCAATTAGGGTTAAGCTTTCCTGACCTGCTAGATGAGACCCAGGTTTCGTCTGCTCGTGCTATCTGATCATACTTTCAGATGATTTTAACATTGAGTTTATTTGAAAAGGTACCCTCTCTATGGGTGCTGAGTGGGAGCTGACAGCAGAGACGTGCGTATCAATACTTGGATCAGGGCAGGAGAGTGCTTGTGCTATAATTCTCCAATCCTCACCCATTTCTTGTGCTGGGGCTCACCTTGTGAAGCTGTTTTAGGGCACGCAAACCTGGCTCCTTCCAGATCCACGCTCAGCTGAAACACATGCCCAGGGATTCAACCTCTCAGAGGCAGCCAGCCCACAGGACCAGGCAAGAGACGATCTGACCTACCCTTCCTACCCCTTGCCTCCACAAATACAGGTAGTGTGGGTGCTGCATCTGCAGCACCAACTGGTTTGTTCTGGTGATCCATTCCTATTGCACTGCACACCTTGCTAATACAGACATAGCCTTCTTGAGAAGAATTGGCATTGTACCCTAGAACACATGATTTTAGTGGCACATCTACAGTGCACAATGGGGAACAGGGCAGAAGCACAGCTCAGAGTTGTTTGTCACTGGGGGCACTGGGAATCATGTGGACAAGGGAAGGGGTATAACACTGTGCTTGTTTAGTCCTAATGCTTTCAGGACAACCTCAGTTTCAGTGCACCTTGTTGCATGAGATTGGACCAAGCTGAGGCTGAGGCTAGGAGGGCATCTCTGCATATTGGTGCTTCTGTGTATGCTTCACTGTCCGTTCTTACTGTAGATCATGAAGGCACAATAATTTCCTAGGACTCAGCTCTGAGGTAGCCCAAGAGACAACCTTTGTGTCTGTAGTGCCTCCTGAAGTTAACGAGGTAACAGTAATCACAGAAGGGTTTATTCTTGCTAAGGGAATGCTGGGGAATATAGAATTGAAAGGGAAAGGCAGCAGTTTCCAGTGGAGGAGGGAGGGGGAAAATCAATCAATATAAACCACAAAGAAATGAATTCAGATTCCTGCATGCAGTAGACATTGATAGGAATTACTCACTGCACATCAGGCTGAGGGCAGTACATCACAAAGTAAAGGAATTCCTCTGCCCTTGTGCACATTCCTTTCCCATGGACTAGGTCTTTCTGTTTTGTTCTTGGTTTTGAAAACACAAGGGAAGTGTAGACTGTTCAATAAGCCTATCATGGAAAAGCAATATGTAGGGCAGACTTCCCCTTGCTGTAAGACTTCCCCTTGCTGTAAGATGCTAAACCACTTGCACAAAGATAAACAATTAGTTCTGTGCAAAATGGTGCTCTAATAGTCTGAGGAGAGTATGTGAGGAAATCCAACAAGGTTTCTTATTCTGTGGTTATCACCATGGTGTTTGAGCACATTCCATAGCTAAGAGGACCGTTGGGGGCTGGCAGTGGTTCTGAAACTTATTCATATGGAATTGATGAAGTGCATAAAGAATGCATCTGTAGGTGTACAAGGGAATTAAGAATCCTGCACATTAGGGGAATAACTCCAGCAGATCTGGTGGTTTACCCTGAGCATTAACATTTAATCTTAATACCTTCCTTCCTTCCTTCCTGGAGGAAAAATTACAACATGAATCCAACTCAAAGCCCAAGGAAATCAGTGCTATTTGCCCAAATACTTTCCCTTTTGACTAGATTGAGTGGCTGCAACCCCTTTTTTTGTGTGTGGAATTAAAACATCTGACAGATAGGACAAGTCTGTCTTAATGTACTACCAGCTCAAGACAAACTAGGACAAATTCCAACAGATCCTGCCATATAGAGGATAAGGCCCTGTCCACTGCAACCCCTTTTTATTTTGTTTTTTAAATTTGATCTATTCCTGCATTGCCAAAGCAATAGTGTGCATAACTGATCATAGAGGTGCCTGCATCGCACACTGCTATTTGAGTGGCTGCATGTAAAGTTATGGTCAAGGGGGGTTGAAATCTCTACCCAGAGCTGTCTCTCTTTAGTCCTTCACTTTATTCTTCTTTAATCTAAATTGGAAAACCTATTCAAACTGGGAATGAGTAGAACTTGTAAAAGAAGAAAGCCACAGAGTAGTCAGGTGAGACTCAAAATGAGTCTCAGCATTTTAGGGCACAATGAATTAAAGATTTCCAGATAGGTATCAAGTATCTTTTCAGCATCAGAGACATCTAAATCATTAAAATACCCATTCAAGTGGCTAATGCTGCTTTCCAAGCATTTTTTATTAATATATATGAAACAAACATACAGCAGAAGATCCAAAATCCCCCAATAACAAACCACCAGACCACACACCAAAGGGAGAAAGCTATAGCAAATCTACTCCAAGTCAAAGGCCTTGTGCTTTGAAATCCCTTCGCTACATTTGGACATTAAGAAGTGCATTAAAGAATTTCTCTCCCTTTTCCTGTATTTATCCCAACAAATATTTGGAAAGGATGGGAAGTAGAATTGTGCGTTTGGAGTTCTTGTTTCAAATGTGTTTCAAGCATTTTGAATAGAATAGGCTAAGATAAGCAGGCAATTTACATGCTTACTTTGTGCCTTACTCAAAATGAGGTTTCCTTTGCTTCCTGTGCATCACTAGTTTCAGTTAAGGCAAATTGGCAAAACAGTGTTGATTTTTGTTGTTTTAAACCTAAACCAAAGTCACAGGTACCGATACGTGTTTTGAGCCCTACATGTGTCTTGAACAAAGATTAAGCAGTAAATTCCTGTCAAAGCTATGCTTATGTTTTCTCAAAGTGCATGACTGAGTTCAAGTTAAGTTTATTTCACTTTTGGTTTTCATTTATTTATTCTCTTTGGAAGCAATGCTCCTTAAGAAGCTTCATGTCTTCGCACCATACTTTTCTATCAGCTACATGGATAGAAATCCAAAGTAAACCCACTAGACCAGCTCTTGAATGTCACTGTTGTAATTTACAGACAACTTTTCACTTACTCTACATCTCTTGGTAATGATTCATAGATCTGAACAGTATTAGAAACGCACTGACACCTCATCTTTACCTTCTCTCCTCCAACTTGTCTTAGATTTGTCATAGAACATGATGATGTTCCAAGCAAAGGACATTTTGTGCTTTAGCAGATATCATTCCTTGGGTTTGAGTACAACAATGGGGAAAGCATGCTGGCCTGTCTTCCTCGTGAAGGCTATTGCATTGACATATTAAAGTCATCTTCCCCCTTACTGATGCTAAAGAGCAAAGTTCTTCCTTCATTAGCCAGCTAATGCAGACAGAGCAGACTTTGTTGCTCCCATCTCTAATGGTTGTGCTGACATTTCCACAGCCTAATTGTGTTATTTCTTGAAACCTTTTGAATTGTGATTTTACAACTGACAAGCACGCTGTTCCTTATGCTGGTGGTACGTAACACAGAGCTCCTTTCATTTCTGGTGTGTTTGCCCATTCCAGGATGGAGTGGGCTCTACCCGTCAGGCACAGAAGTAACAATTTGTGTTAAAGAATAAAGCAAATAACTCATTGCTTGAATTCAGTTGCCCCAAGCTCATTCTAAACTCAAAACAGTGAGTCACCCAGGTTTCTGCTTTAGAATAAGAGGCAGAGCCAGTAATGAGCTACATGCATCAACTGTATTTTCATTCTCATACCCGAGCAGTTTGTGCCTTATATATGAACCCAGGTTCTCCGAAAAAGAAATTCTCAGTGAGATTTTCACATTTTCTCATTCATAAATAAACAATTCCCTGATCATTTACTTGTGGTCAGAGATCACAACTGTCCTGCTGTAAGCACATGGGCATTGTCAGAAGGCGGAAGGCAGAGGAGCAAAATTGGTTCCAGAGAAGTTAAAGATCAATAACCTCTGAGAAAAAGAACTGGAGCTGAATGGGACTCCAGGTGAGGGCTTTAAGGTAAAAGACTGTGTGTTTAGACAGTGTATTTGCTGAGTGTGCCGACTGTGCAAGAAAGCTGAGAACCCAGCAACCTGGCTTAGGGACCCACTGCCAGGGGCACAGTGTGGCAGCTGGGGTTTGATCTCTGCAGAAGTAGATTGAACACAGATGTCTAATTTCTGCCTCCTGCACCTTGATAAACTCCTGTATCTGTGCTGGCTGCTCTAGAAACCATTATTTTTCTTTACTTATGTCTTAACTCAGCTTGAATGAAGATTGACTCCAAAAGAGCTGTTTAACAGCAGTGTTCAATATGCCTGGGGACAGAGAAATCTAATCAGGGCTCTGGGTCATCCCGTGTGTTCCACCATGGAATTAAACAGTTGCAGCTCATCTGAGAACCAAGCCAAAGAGGCAAATTGTCTTCCAGTGAACAGCATTAGCCAGGAAAGCTTCCTGGCACGCAACAGAGAAGTAGGGAACATATAAAAGCCCTGAGTGTCCTGCAACACAGATTTACTGGGGAGCTGGCTCTTTTGGGCCACCACCTGATGACAGCAGAGGATTATTTCAATGAGCTATTCTATGGTTTAGATTTTTCCAAGGAAAACATGGTATGGTTTCACATCCTCATTTGGGAATGTGGACAAGCTATGAGAAAGAAGCCACAATACAGTGGAATGTTCAGGCTGGAGACAATGAGGGGTTGTCAGACACTCTGTATAACTTTCCCTACCTTTTCCCACTATTGGAAGGAGTGGATCTGCTTGCTGCCATGGCAGGTTCCAAAACAACGTCAGTATTTCTCTGAGAGCCACACAGAACTCGTCTTGATTTTATGAAGGCTTCAAGAGCATCCGTAACATGACTGTGTGATGGGCAGTGTCCTTACTGCTTTTGCAAGGGTAAGGGGGCTTTTAATATAAGTTAAAATCTCTGGTGCAGCTGAGGATAAAAGCACAAATGCTGAAGCTTACCCAGTCCTAACAGGAACAACTTAGGGGTACCTACTCCTTACATATGCAAGTTTAGCCTTTTGCCACTCTATCTGAGATTGGATTGCACAAGTATTTCCACTTTTTCCTCCAGGATGGGAATGCTGTGGCAGAGGAAAGGACAGGCAGAGAGGAAAAGATCTGATAAAGAATTTGCTTCTGCTTTCATTACAGGAGAGGGTGAGCTGACACAACAAGTGGAGCTCTAAAAAGCACTGTTTGAACCTTGAAATAGCTTGTTAGAGAAATGTCCTGCTTGGCATTTGGAGCAGAGAAAACATTGGGGAAAAGAATGTATTTGACTAATCATTAATATTTGTGATGGAACCTGGAAATTTCAGTCTTAAATATTCAGACATAAATCCTGATAAAACCCCAGGAAGGTAGAAGTAAATGAGCTTACATCCAGCTACCATCAGTCCTTTTACTGTCACAAACATCCCTGCTCTCCAGCTATTCTTTCCATTCTTCCTTTTTTTCCTTCAATGAATTGTGGTATTTTCTTGTGTATCAGGTGATGTGCAACACCTACATACCTATGTTACATACGTGTCTTATGCTTTCTGACTTCTTAGCTCTTCTAAGGGTTCATCAAGGGGACATTAAGCAGCTCCCAGGCTTTGGTGATTAAGCCAGCAAGGGGGAAATGTAAATGCTGTTATTCAGTTTATTGCCACTATTATGAATTCTCATGGTATATAGAGAACTCTGTTGTGCTGCTGAGTTTTAAACATGCGCATTACACTTAAGAGAAACTGCCTAGAAACCAGTTATATTCTCTTTCTAGACCCAATTTTGACCATATTCCTGCACAACCAGCAGATAGGATCCTTTCCAATCTCCAGTCTTTTCTCTTCTCAACTGCAAGTTCACCTGAGGTTAGAACTGTCAGAAAAAAACCCCAACTAATGCAAGGAAGACTTGCAATAACAACCTCAAAAACTGGTAACGTGGCAAATGTATCCATTCCAAATGCAAATGATATGCAAATGTTTGAATGGGATATTAAAAACCCCTATGGGTATATGCAGCACAGTAAGGATGAATGAAGTTGTCTATGTTTCACTCAAAGATTAAAAACTGCCAGCCTTCCCCCCATCCCAGACAGTGCTGGATAGCTATAGACACAGTATGTGGCACCAGAACAGGCATCAGTGCTCTTCCCCACGGCCAGCCCAGCTAGCATCTGAGAGACAGCAGCTCAGGGGCTGACTGAGGCTTCAAAGACACCCTTGTATTTAGTAACTATCAACAGAACTACATTCCGTCGCTTTCATTTAATTCCTCTTGGAGGCCTATTTTAAACCTTCAGTCTTTTGTGATAATGGGGTTATTGGAACATCTCTTACTCCTTCTGCTATGAGAAATGGGAATAACAATCACCTTCTTCCTACTATTCACGGTATGATGTACTTCCAGTGCACCTGCTTCTAGCTGCCTCTTTTTCAGGCTGGGGTGTCCTCTCGTATTCCCATTTCTGGTTTTGACTCTCTGATTTAGTCTCTTCTCAGCTGGAAGCTGCTCCATGTTTCTATCCCTCTAAGCCATCCTTAAGGCAGAGGGATTATATTCTCCAATGTTGCACACCTGGGCACGAGATTGCTTTCTGATTCCATTCTTTTTCTAATGGTTTCTAACACTTAGCTTACATTTTGGTGATATATTTGGAGAGCAAACGCTAAGAGCACAGTGGCTCCAGGACCTTTCCTGGTGTGTAAGAGCTAACACAGATTCTGTTACTGCCTCTGCTCATTTTAACTCAGGTACCCTACTTTGCAGCTATCAATAATGAAGCTTATCTCCTGTTTTATCATTCAGCCGGATTCACAGCATGGGGAGAGCCTCCTGCAGCTCCCCAGGAAGCCTTGTTTTGACTTTTCAGACTATTCCTGTAGCAATGACAAGCAGTGGCACCCTGTGATCACCCACTTCTGCAGCCCACACACTGACTATGCCCAGCAGCGCCAGCCCTGAGCCATCTCACAGGCATCTCCCTCCTCATCCTGCTCTCCCACCGTGGGAACTCACTGCTCATCCCCAGTCCTGCTCCCCAGCTTTTCAAAGGCCTGCCCTTCCCTAAATCCTGATCAAATCTGGGAGCGGACTGAAACCCCTGCCACTGAAACTCCTTCTTGTCCACTAGAGGGAAGTGCCTCCGTGGCTAGGATTAGATGCAGACAAACCAAGGAAAGGGATATTCTGAGTTCCTAACTTGAGGCAACACTCGCTTTGAGCTTTAATAGCAATAATTAAATGGACTAACGAAAACCTACTTTTTCTTGTCAGGACATTGACACATGAGGCAACAAATTACCTTTTACAGTGATTTGTGTTAGGCTTACCTTAATGCAGACTTCTCAGTTCAATAAGAGCTTGCTTATGGCTTAATAGATTGACCAGAAATTGCTCTAGAACAATTAAAGAAAATGAAGGTTAGATCTGTATTTCTTTCAAAATCTGTGTTGTATTCAACTCCCTGAAAATAGAAACACCATTAACCTCTCATGAAACAATGTTAAATTGCTTTCAAATAATTGTCACTCTAACGATGAGTCACACAGAGGAGTCACCTGAATAATGTTATATTTATCTCTGCACTGACACATGTAAACCCGGCCTTTTCTTTCTTCTGCTATTTATATGGTACTATCAAAGAAAAACTGGTAAAGGTAGAAAGTACTGAGCTACTGAAATACTGAAGCAGGCCAGTGATTTAGTGGATTTGAAGAGAGCATGCTCACAGCTGGACACTCACCATGGAAGGAATTGCATGCTTGATTTCCCACAAAGTTCAGGAACTTAAGCATGAGAGGACGAGGTCGTGTCCAGACACAGTGTGACCACACTGCATTCCCATTCTTTTCTGACTAAACACCAGAAGAGGCCTTGCCATTTTTAGCGCCTTTTAGAAATGCATCAACAGAAGTAGCACTGCGATGTCTTCAAAGACCTACTGTTAAAACCCTCCAGCAGACTCAGCAGCTTAAAAGGTTCTGGTGTCCTCAGCGTTAAGAAGGACACGGAGCTGCTGGAGCAAGTCCAGAGGAGGTCACGAGGATGCTCAGGGGCTGGAGCACCTCCCATATGGAGACAGGCTGAGAATATTGGGGCTTTTCAGCCTGGGGAAGAGAAGCTGCGTGGAGACCTCAGAGCAGCTTCCAGTGTCTGAAGGGGGCTACAAGGATGCTGGAGAGGGGCTCT
>JANHGB010008164.1:0-22048 GCA_026283785.1 Coracopsis vasa
GGCCTAATAGAAAAATTGACTCAGAAATGACACTTAAGTAGTTCTTCAAAGTAATTTGTCTGTTAGGCCAGCTATGGATTTACTGCAACCTTCAGCACTTTCAGCTGGGATGCACTGGTTCCTTCCAAAAGGAACAATGTACAAAGAAATTATACATGTATGCAGACAGTTTCTCTGGCCCTTGCTTCATAGTCGGTTATCTCAGTGCTCTCAGGTGGTGAGTAGCAAGCCCAAAGGAGTCACAGGAAGCTATCACAGGAGACACAAAGTGCTATAGACATCGTTGCTGTCCAATAAAGGCAGCCTTGCTCCACACCAGCAAGTTATAACTGATGCCTTAGTGCTGACACTGAGAGCCTTGAAACCTGTGCTTTTGCAGTATTGGTAAGAGGTGATGATTTGTTACAGTTTTTAGTAAGAGAGCACCAAGTTGTAAAGATCAGGAACAGTGAAGGGATGATCATAAATGTTCGTAAATGGCACCTTCAGTCCTCGAACAGAGTGAACACAGGAACGTAGTGGAACAAAAGATGTTTCCAGTTAATGCCCCATCTGTCTTAGATCTGTTCATTCACAAAGAGGAAACATGTTTTCGCTCTGAGTGACTTTCTGAATTAAGAGACAAACAAGGAGGGCAAGTACGTAAGCTGTATCTGCGCAAGTGCTGGTGAGCGTGGACGTGCATGTGTGAACCCACAGGCACCCTGCTTGGAGCTCTCTGACCTCTGCCCAAGAGGAACAGTGCAGAGCCACATGGCACCACAGAACCCTCGTGACGGTCTCTGTCAGGCAGCAAAAGCTCTTTATTGGACTAACATTGGGGATATTGCCATCAATTAGGGGCAGTCCGGGGTGAAGCGCCTGGGAACCAGCCCCTGCTGTGAGAAGGGAAGGTAGACTCAGACCAAGGGCTCACCACGTGCACCAGGATTGGGTTTTGGGTGCTCCTTAAGCACCATGTCCACCCTCTGTTGTGAACCAGTATGTGCAGTGAACTGGAGCTGACCTCCCTCCTGTAGAGGGGATTGACCAGGCCTCTATGTGCACTTCCACTGCAGTGTTTCACTCTCTTGCAAAGCCCAAAGGACAGGTCTGAGCAGTCAAGGCAAGGATGCTGACTGCTCTGGGGCTGGGGAGAGACCTTCCATGCCACTGCTTTGGGAGCTACAGACCTCATGGAGAGCTGGGGACCACCAGAGGGGTTTGTGTGCCAGAGGCAAAGGCTGCTCCTGTGGCTAAAGAGCAAGCAGGAAGATCCCTGTAGGAGACCTGCTCAGAGCTGGCAATGTAGGGCTTGGGGTAGTTCCTCCTTTCCTTTGACATTCCTGTCACAACATCCCTGTCTGCGCTCCCCTGTGTGCCCAGTTGCTGTGATTTTATGACAAGCAGAATCTCCCATGGGAACAGATAGGCTGTGATCGCAGACATTGCGCTCCATTCCCATGTCTGTTGTAGATCCTGCTTTCTCAGGGCTGGTTCTGGGCGGGCTTGAAGGGGTGGCACTTCCAGGAATCCATCTCCAGATCCAGCGCTGCATCATCTTCTGGTAACATCTGGCACAGCACACTCGCGCAGATGTTCAGTGCTGCGGCTGTTTCCCAGTAGTTCGCTGGGGTGGTGTTTGGAGAACAGCTCCATGGATGGGAAAAGCTGCTTCATACTGGGCTTGTGCAAACCAGCTCATATATTTTAGAATGAGAAAAGAGGAAATTCACAGCTGTGTCTTTGTTATATGTGCATTTAGGGCCAAATCAGGCCTGTTTCTGGCTTGGACGCCACAGGGAGAAGGCTGCTCCTTCTGAGGCTGCTGAGCAGCAGCAAAATCTCTCCACAGCTACTGCTTCCACCCTGGGTCTGTGCACCCGTTGTTTCTCCTCCACTACATCTCCCAGAAGATACAGGAAATTTCTGCTGCTGCATCCTTGATCCTTCCTGCCCCTCAATCCTGCTGCTCAGGGGCAGGCAGTGCTGGAAACTGTGAAGTGGGAACACAGGATCAGTGTGGGTTCGGCTTCTCTGGGCTTTTCTGGACCCATAGGTCTGGGGTAGGACCTCTACTTTCATCCCTATATTGCTGAGGTTTCTGCTTTATAAACCCTCCTTCTCAACGCAGACTCCCACAAAGTCTTGCTGAGCTGTCCCACAGGAGGGGCACGTTTTGGGAGCTGGGATCTGGGAAACCTCTTGGATCTGTGATGGATTTCCTCATGCCCAGTTGTGTTGTGTTGCTGGTACTTCGTTTCCCTGGATGATGGTTTTGATTTCCTCAGTAAGGGATGTAAAGCACTGCACTGAGTTCTCTTTTAAGGCTTGGTAACCAGAGCGCTGTCATACCTGTCACAGATGAAGGATCACAAATCACATGAAGAACCTGGAGACTCTGCACATGAATCAGCATCAGCACCTGAGCAGCTGTTTAACACTGCCCTGTTTCCACAATGTCAGCCCTTGCAAAGCTGCAGGGAGGGATGAGTTTTATGACCATGGACCTCGTAGCACTCTGGCTTTCCCATCTCCTAGGCTAGGGCTCATGAACTTCTGTCCAGGCTGGGCAGGCAGCAGCTGGTTTTCTTGTCCCAGTGCTGTTCTGCACTTGTTTTGGCTGGGTGAAGGATCATGAGCTTCCCCTGCAATGGAGAGCAGCCAGTCCAGGCTATTAGCCCCTAAGGAGGTGCTCATCTCTGTGTGCCTCTCACCCATCATGCTGGCTGGAGAGCTGCTGGGCTTTCCAAGTGGGAGCACGTATGGAAAGCTGTACTACAGGGACAGGGAAGGAGGAGGGTAATAAAACACACTGAAACCAAAGCTGCTTTCCCCGAATGGGCTTCCTGACCACTGATGGACAGGGCAGGGCACAGATCCTGGCTGAGCCTTTTCCAGGGAGATGATTCCTCTCTCATGTTAAAACTAGCCCAGAAATAAACCTCGTGGCTATCTACCATGATGACCATGGCTGCAATCCCACACTGACCAGTGGCACCTGTGAACACAAAGCCAGCCTCTCCCATCATCACTGTGTTCACTGTCCCCATCTTCCTGATGCTGCAGGGCTGATTATGGTGCCTCCAAGCACTTGTTAAACCTTCTGGAGGTCAGCAGCACCTATAGAGCTGCAGAGTCTGGAGCTGTAGTTGCAGGTGGGTTTTAGGAGTATGGCCACTCACTGGTGTTAGCAGTGGACATTAAACACTAATCAGCTTGGGGTAATGAGCTTTGATTTGTTCCTTTTATGGGTGCTTACCCCAAAACTACAGTCCTACAGCGCTCATCCCAGATGTGAAGCACTCCTCTGGCTAGCCAGCAGCACACAGGACAATAGCCATTGTCCTCAGTGGTATGCAGTTTAGCCAAGGATGCCTGAACTGGTCAGGATGCAAAAGACTGTTCAGAATTGTGGAAGTAAACACTGAGCAGCACTGCTCACACTGAAGCACAGCTTCCAGCTCCCCAGGGAAGCTAAAGAGGAGGAGAAGAAGGACAGGGACATACAGGCATTAGGAGGCTGGCCAAAGGTTTAGCATGCCTGTAAACACCAAGCACAGAGCCTCTGTATGAGGGGACTAGGAGCAAGATGTCCTGGGGGACCACAAGCAAGCCTGGAATGGGCTCCAGGTTGCTCCCATCTGGAGGAGCACTGCCTGGCTAGGAGCACTGGGCTGCCAGCACTGCTGTCACCCACAGCTAGGAGCAGCCATGGTTTGCTGAGTAGTGACAGGCATGGAGAGCAGGGTGGCTGTGGATTTGTTACAGCATTATTGTCCAAATCAGGAGAGGCTAATGGGAAGGCAGCAGGAGAAGCACTGCATGTTCTGTACTCAGGACTGCATTTGCAAACACCAGAGCAGCGCTAGGAAGGAGCATGGTCACTAGCAAGGATGTTAGTAAAACAAGAGGAATCGTAACATGAATGTAAACATGACAGATCCCTTCCTGATGGATGCATGTAGTCCATAAACATCATTGTCACACTGGAGGACTTGCCAGAGATTCCTGAAGGTGATTTCAAGCGTGCTGCAGTCTTGTCCTGCGGTTCTTGGGGTTCCAAAGTTATGACCATCTGTTTGTAATTGAGGCCCATTTGGAAGCAGAGGAGAGTGCTGCCAGGAGATTCCTGTTGGACTAAGAGTGCCTTCAGTCCTGCTGAGAAGTTCCCGCAGGCAGGTACAGCCCAGAAGGGTTCTGCATCATCCCAAGATGTGGTGGTCCAGCTCAGCTGAAATGCCTGTGATGGGTACGATGCCAGGCCAGCACAAGGGGGTGTGAATGGGATGATTGGAGGTTTCTCAGATTCAAGGTCCAGCCCTGCAAATATCTTCTATCTGCTGTATTGGTGGTCACTGCTAAAAGTAAGGATTTCCAGGGGCGAGCATTAAATTGCATTCCAAGGTTTGCAAGTGCAGCCGGGCTACTTGAAGCTTTGGAAGAGTATTTTAATTCTTCCTTTGCAATATCCATTGGGTATAAGGATTGTGGCCATGACTTGAGAGAGCTGTCACAGGTCACCTCAGCTTCCTACAAACCCTGATATATGTTGTGTAGGGATAACAGTTGGACATCACTTTGACAGTATTCTGTCATCCTGGTGAGCTCTGCACTAAGGAAGGGATGAAAACATAGACTCTTTCCAGAGGGAAAGGGATCAAAAAGGAGCAGCAATCTTGAGAAGTTAGGAGGTTTTTCCAGCCCTTGGATGTTTCTGTTGAAACCACGGCGGTGACATGGAATCTGTCCATCCACATTGTGTGGTTTGGACTTCCGTCACCCAAAAAATGCCCCTGGTAGCTCTAAACCATCACACTGCTCTCCTCAGCTCTGTGCAGCCTCAGATTCCCAATGGGAATGATCAGCAGCTTTTCTGTACACCCAAAAGTCCCCTGAAGGAGGCTGTCTTCATTAGCACTGACCCAAGGGTTTGAACCCTGGCTTTAAATGTCAATCTGCTTTAAAAGCCTCAGGCAGCCCCTGACGTGTGTGTTGTGATCCTGTTCACTCAGCTCTGCTGAAAATGAGCCTGAAAGTTGATAAGAGCCCCTCATTAGGCCTGAAATAGCCCTTTGCAATGTGGGGCTGTCTGGAGCAGGTATCATGTGAAGAGGAATAGTGACAGCACAGCAGAAAGGAGACCGAGATCATGCCTGCAGTCTGGTGCAGCCACAGGCTGTTCCGAGGTGTTGCTGTATGTCACCTAGGACAGTGATATTCTGGTGTTCCCTCTTCCTGAGATGCAATGCCAAGGAGATATAGATATATATATATAGATATATATATCCATATAAAGAGTGGGGAGATGTTGGAGCTGCAGAAAAAAGACAGAGGTTTTTATTGTTACCTGTGAATGAAATGCAGTGATTCTGATGCAAAAGAGCCCCAGCAGTGATCCATTCCAGTGCCTTCAAAGAGGAAGGAGTGACTACCATCTGTTTCCAGCCTCCCCTGGTATGGTGTGTAGGAAATGCTGTCAACACTGTGGCAACTGGGGTTTCACTCTGTCAGGGTTTTGCTTTGCGCTAATGAAAGGCTCTTTGGTCACTTGCTGGGGATGGAAAACATGCCTGTGCATACAAGCTCACTTTAAAGTCAGTCAAAACTGTCTGAAAGTGTATTTCTCTGCTATAGAACATAAAAATATTATCCTTCTGGCATGCTTCCATGAGAATATTAAAAATAACTTAGAGCTACTCTGTGAAGCTCACTAATATAATAAGACTTTTACGTCTTATTTCCTTAACGAAGGAGCTCTAATGCTGGGCTTTAACATGATACTGCTGTAAATCAATAAAGAATAGTTTGGGGTAAACGCAATCCTATTATTCAAAGATATTTTTGTAGCGTGAAGTTAGAAAGAAACATTTATTGCCATGACTTTTGTGAAACTCAGTAAGCCGTTTGCAGCTGTAGCGCTAGTTAAGTGAAAGCATGCTTCTGCACATGGGATGGCATCTGCTTTGCCAGTTTGTTTTACTGCTGTTTGTCCAGCACAGGGGAGAATCTGTTTGGCAAAGAAAAGCTTGGAGCTGAAAGCAGTCCTGACCCCTCACAGCAGAAACCTGTGGTGCTCTTAGGGAAGAGTCAGAGCAGGACAGGGCTCCTGGCTTTTCCTGAACACCAGCCAGAAAGCAGCAAGCCTGGGATGTGGCCTGACGCTGAGGCTCAGGATTTCTGTCCTGTTTCCAGCCTCCAATTGTTTGTTAATAACCCCCTGGGTCTGTGGCCATCCCAGATGAATGCACTGAGAATGCAGCTGAAGACCACAGAAATGGTCCTGGCTGGGTCAGGGCAGAGGTTGTTCAGGGTCTCCCTCTCATCTACAGCACTGGTACCCAGAAAGATATGTGGAATACCAGGGCAATCACACAGTAGCAATTCTGCCACCCAACAACCAGCATTGCAGGGCTTTCCTTAACTGGGAGAATGGTTTGAGATTTAATGGCCTATGTGGATATTTCTTCCACGGGTTTGTCTGCTTGCCATCTGAACCCATGTAAAAGAGATGATTTGCTGCTTCCTCTGCAGCCTGCTGAGGGGTGTAAATCACAGCTCTGTGCAACACCCATGGAAGCAGGCAGCATTCCTCCTGCTGCTGCTTCCCGGAGCACGGAGACAGGGAGAGCTCCCTGGTTGTGTTGTGTGCAAAGCTCCTGGGAAGCTTGGAGGCTGGACATAGCATTCTGACAACACCGGAGTCCTCTCTTGGTTGTCCCTGCCATGGTTTCACAGTTGCCTGCCTTTAAGCAGGGTGAGGAATGGCTTATGCAGCAGAAGCACAGATGAGCTGAGGGAGAAGTGTCCTGTTAGACCATAAAGAGTGTTCAGCTGTTAAAGCTGGGAGCATCTGGGAGCAAATGATATAAACCACCACGGTGGTGTTATGAGATTGGAGCTAAGCATTGCACCCCTCCTCTAAATCCATACAACCATGCTAGGTACAACTGGAGGAAATCTTTCCTGCCCAAAGCCAAGATCAGCTTTCCCTCAGTCATTCCTGACAGGAGTTTGCCCACTGTGTTCTTAAAAACCTTCTCTGATGGAGATTCCAACACTTACCCAGACCACCTTCACTCCAGCTCCTTGCTGAAGTGCAAGCCCATAACTCCTAGTCCTACACAATATGGGTATGGAGAATAAAACACTGTTTCTTTCCATGGTAATCTTCTCTACATTTAAAAACCTATTGGGGTCCCCTTCAGCTCATTCATTCCTCTTCAGGCTGACCCTCAGTCTTTGTGCCTTGTGCAGGTTAAACACATGTGGTTTGCAGTCTTCCCTATACCAGCCTAGTGCTCATCCTCTCACACTCATCGCATGGTCTTGACATGGCTCGTGATCCAGGTCTGTGTCCACAGAAGGGCTGAGGAATCTTTTGCTCCGTCCATTGTGTATGCGCAATGGGCCAGTCCTGACTAATTCTCATTGGATTTGTTTCTGTAAATGTCCTCATGACTTAAGCTCATTTTAAGAACCATTTGGAGCTCTAATCCTGCTCTGCTGTGTACGTGTGCCACCTTCCAGCTGCATCTCTTACCAAACAAAACCACCTTCAACTCCCCTTTACAGAAGGACACAGAAGACAAGGGCACTCTGTGGCATTTATGACCCACTGAGAGCATCATCCTGGGAGTGTTTTGCACCGTTGAGCCGTTTCATACAGACCATGTTTTCCCAGTGAGCTTTTGAGACTCTCGTGTCAGACAGTGTCAACAGCCTTGTTAAATGGAAGATAGATGACATGTACTGCCTCTTCCTTACCCTCAAACGTCACTGAAGAATTACATTTGACACATTCCTACTGGCTGGGTTTATGTCTTTTCCCTGATTTGTTTCAGTATTTGTTTGTTGGCTCGATGAGATGTCCCAGTTCTTTTCTGGATATGGGAGTTAAACTAGCTCATCCATAATTGCCCTTCTCCAAAACCAGATATTCTGTCTCTATGTCTTTTAAGTACCCCCAGGGATGGCATTTCAACCACTTCCCTGGGCAGCCTGTTCCAATGCTTGCAACCCTTTTGGTGAAGAAATGTTTCCCAATATCCAACCTAAATGTCAGAAGCATTTCAGCCTTCCAGTGGCACTCCAGCTGCAGAGAGGGGCAGGGGAACAGGGGTGCTGGTTTATGCACGGTGTCATGTTGGATGTTCTGCTTTATTAACACATCCTCAGCTAGGCTGCAGGGAAAGATTTGGGTCTTATGGTCCTTAAAAATCACAGACCAAACTAGACATGGGGGTGTCTAAAGGAAAGGGACAAGACCATGATCATGATGATCTCATTATTTCCATGCCGTATGGGCCAGGACCCCGGGAAAGACCAACCAGCAAATCCTCCAGGATGCCAGCAGCAGGAAAGCTCCACCATGCAGACTGAATTGGAGCAGCCTAAAAGCTGCACCCAATACAAAGCTTTATCAGAGATGGTCTCTGCCAATGCAAAACCCCAGTGTAGGACTCTGTTTTTCATGGCAGTGTAACACTGCAGAGATGTTGTCCTGCAGCATATGGGGAAGGGCTGCTAAGAGCAGGAGCTGGAGAAGTTTGCGACAGTCATTCTGGATAGCCTTTGCTCATGGATAGGCCATTCCCAGCTGGTCTCGAGGTGGGGAATGAGCATGGTTGTGTCTGTGACTTGGTGCTGTCATGAATTCATCGCATATGGAGCAAAGCAGGAGGCATAGAGGCAGGCTGCAGGTAGGGCTGAGGGTGCAGCAGGGCTCCTGCTTCAGGAAAGCTCTGAGATGTTGTAGGTGGTTTGCCCACAACAGGAAGGCTGTGCCAGGATACTTGGATTAATGTCATTTGGGGGAAAAAAGCATCCACATTTCCGGAAAGAGACCAGGCAGTTTGCTCTGCTTTCCAAGGAGGAAAGGCGGTGGCAGCCCACAGTTTCCAAGCCCTTGTTGGCCCCATAGGACCCCACATGGAGATCAAACTCCCCCCAGCACATCTGATGCTGAGGTTTAAGGACTGTGAAGAGCTAGATCCTGTGCTTGAAGCAGCTCAGAGGATACAGCTGTCCTGCAAGCAGACACACTGGAAGCCGTGGGATACCCTGGCAGCCGACCAGTCACTTGTACATCCAAATAATGTCTGGGTTTCCTTGTAAATTAAGGAAAACTGGTGCATTTCCATGAAACATTTTGATGTCTATGAATCAGCATTTTCCAATAAAACTGTTTCATCAGAAAATTCCCAGCGAGATCCAGCCTTGATAAGGTCGGGAGCGTTGGATGCATTCCTGGCAAGCCTCAGCCGTGGGGCAGTGCTGGAGAGTGATCTCTCTGGGCGATGACGACTCTGCCTGACCTTTCCTGCAGTGTGACTGTGTGGCCTGGGCATCTGAGATGTTATTTATAGGCAGGAGCAGCAAGTGCTGTGGAGACAGTCTCCAGCAGCCCCTTTAGGCAGCGAGCTGCAGCAGGGAGCTGCTGGCACAGATCTTGTCCAGTGGAAAAGCCACTTTACAGAAACACGGATAGAAACAAACTCCCTTTCGGAGATATATCATTCCCGATGGGGGCTTTGTTCTGTGCACGTGCATGGGGACACGGGGAGCTGTGTGACATCGCTAATAGCAGTGGTTTCATCTCCTCCTCTCATTCCTCTGCCCGGGCTGTTGCCAAAGGAGGATTCGTTATGGTACAGGGGGGCTCTGGTTTCACCGGTGTCTGCAGCTCTGTGCATAAATGTTCTCATGCACCTCTAATAATAAGAATTGCTGGGGAAGGTTTGCTGGTGACTGAGGCCCTTGCCGTAAAGAAATGGGTTACTCTGGCTTCACCTGGGGCATGAAATAGCAAAATCAAGTGACTCCCTCTCAGAGTCATCTGCACAGATTTCCTCTGGGTTGCCCAGAGCTTCTGAGCTCTCTAAAGGCAATCATCTGTACTAGCCCAATGTGCAGGAGCTGCCATAAGCTGCCACACTCCATTGTCCCTCCAAGTTCTTCACATTTGCCAATGGATTTCTCCCCTTGTGTACAATAAAACAAACCACTGGAAGCAGGGTGTAGTTTCTGCTCAATTTCCATTCAGGCACCTGTGGACTAGTGGGACAACAGGCACATTTTATTCCAAGCTAACACCTTGGTTTGGCCTAAGCTATAACCCACGGGTATGCTGCTGCTGGGAGTGATGAGGTGGAAATAGACCCTCACAAGCTAAAGAAGATGCACTCTGCCAGAATGTATTACTTTATCTGAGCAAGCACAGAGGCTGAAAATGTCCCTCTACAGAGAAGAAATGCCTTGAACTATGGCTGTCTGCATCCTTGCTAAAGCCATCACAGTACCTACTAAGAGGACCCATAATATGAGACCATCAGAAGAGATGCCTGAAGAAGCATCCTGTCTGGTTCACAGCGTGTGCAGGAGTTTCTCTCTCAGCAAGACTGATGTGTAGATGCTGTTGGATCTGGTACATTCTGATAAGCAATGGATTTACAGAGCATCTATTTTATTACATTGTCACCTGAGACCAGAAGAGAAGGGAGCAGAGAAGGGAGGCAAAGGCTGCTGTGCCTGATTACTTGGTTAGTGCTATAGCTTTTGATAGCTGTTCGATGCACAGGTCACAGCTGTGTAGGTTGTCCTAGAGATTTCAGTTCCATAGTGAGGGACACTATTCAGACAAGTCAGCTGTTATCCAAAGAGAGTTCAGAAATCCCCCAGGGATATGAGCTGAAGGGATGAACTTCCTGGTGCTTTCAATGCCTGGTTCAAACTGGGTGAATATCTTCACTTTCTTTGGCTTCTCCTGGCACACTGAAAAGCAGCTCTGGCAATTCATTGATGTAGGTATGCAGTGTGTTAACTTGAAGGAACTTTGGGATTGTGTTCTTAGGCAAAGCTGCATTTTAGTTTTCATCAGAACATAAAAGTCAAACACCAGCTCTTGAAGCCTGTGTATAATTGCATCTCAGAAAAGAACAGGGTGGGATTATATGTCCTTGAAAGAAAATTCTGCTTATTAACAAACAGGGAACAAATCCCTTATTCCGTGTTTTAATGTCAGAGACAGTTCAGAGACAGATTTAGATCTGTGGTTTGATGTCATGCTATGGCAATATGTATATTAATGGATTTACTTCGGGCAGACGTTTGTTTGCATACATGCACTCTGAGTCCCCTTTAGGGAAGAGAAATATTTATTCTGACAGCATATATTGCGTTTCCAAGATGGACCGATTCAGATTTTCATTCAGCAATAGAGACTTGTGGCGTGTTATTAGTTCAAACAGCACAAATAGACTTCCATTCTTTCATTTGTACTTCTGCTCATGCGAATCAGCAGCCAGACGTGTAAACCACACCAGGTACAATTCTTCCAAGGTAATAATGCTTTTGTTTAATATCTGGAAACCACCTCAAAATCCGCATTGCAACAGTGGCTCCTGACAGCCAGGTCTGAACACAATTCAGAATAAAACGGTGGAACTAGATGGAAAACCGCTTCACATTCCTCATATATACTCCAAGCACTAAGCAAAGCCTTCCAAGTGAGCCAAGTGTACACTGAAGAGAGGTGACTGCTTCTTTCACCTACCTGCCCCTTCCTATTTATGCCATTAAACATCCATGGCCATTGGGAACCTGTTAAGTCTCACCTGGAAGAGTTCTTCTTGGAAATAATATATATGGGCCCCTGTGGAGCAATTCTGCCTCACTCCTATCTGGTGCAGCAGTGCATGGGTGATGTGGATCTCAGTCACCAAGGAGGTCCAGGACCTCTGGTTGATATTCATAGAATCCCACAGTGGCTTCGGTTGGAAGGGACCTTAAAGCTCATCCAGCTCCAACCCCTGCCACGAGCAGGGACACCTTCCACTAGAGCAGGGTGCTCAGTATTTGGTCTATTAGTTGCAAAGGCTTCACTCCCCAGCAGCCCTGCACTTGCATTCCTTGAGAAGCACAGCACAGAGCAGACCCTTCCCTGTTGCACCTGAAAGGGAGACTTTACTCTTAAGTGTCCCCATGGTGCCCTTGGAAGATGCTGCTGATTACTGCAAAGCTTGAGATCAGCCTGTAGAGCTGGCAGCAGATCCAAACCCCACTGTGTGCATAAGTGAAGAGAGCAGGGACAGGCAGCTGCCTGCAACTAAGGGCTTGAGCAGGCAGCAATGAGGGGCTGGCTGGTACTGGCACAGGGAGATGTGCACACCCATAGTGCTTCAAGCACTTCAGTGATTGCTTTTCTCTGCATGAAAACACCGTCTCCTTCAGTCTCCCTGTAATGGCAGTGATGCAGCAGAACTGCAAACTGCCTTTGGTGCAACTTATACCATGATTTATGTCATGATTAATAGCACTTAGCACTTGTGAAAGAAGATTGGTTACAGTTAAGCTGACATGGTCAATGTATAGTGACTCCCTATGTGCATCCTCCCTTGACAGAGAGCCAAATACCAGTACTGGAATGGACAGCTTCCACTAGCTCTTGTTCATCTTTCAGAGCTGTGCAGTGATTGACTTTTTTATTATCCCTGATATTTCTGCTGCTGTTTCTCATTCCCTTCCTTCTTCTCAGCATTTCTTCTATAATAAGCAGAAATAACATGCTCATATTCAAGTTCATAGGCTCCATAACTTCAGAAATGTCACCCTTCTGCAGTGTTCTCTCTTCACCCCACTGCAGTCAGTGATGGGCCCTACTATCTGATTCCAGAAAAACAAAACAAATATGCTGGCCCAATGATCTTCTGACCATATATAGGCTTAAATAGCCTTTGGGAAGATATGGTTGATATCTGTGATCAGCACAGGGCAATTAGAAACCATTATGAAACAACCCTCTTACCATAATTTATGGGGCAGTCTCAAACTATTTCCTCTGGGGGGGTGTCAGCTTCAAGCCCACCTCCTGCTCAGGAGATGCAATGGATTGATTTTTAGGGAAGATCTTATGGGGAAGACGTGGAGCTCAAAGGAGTAATTCCATGAACCTGAGCATAAAATTACACCTTGGAAATGCAATGTCCCAGAGGAAAACAGAAAGGAAAGGTTTAGGGTAGATACAGTTCTCATTAAAGCTGCTTTCTGGAAGTACTTTGATGGATTAGTCTTTACTTTTCAGTTGCCTTACAAGAAATACTTTTCTCTTGTGTAATAAACAACACTACTAATCGCAGTTCCTACTACTTTGCAATAGTAGGAACTAGGCTGTTGCTACCCAGGATGACAGTGCTGCTGCACGATGATGTGCAGTGTGGATGTGGAGAGCTCACCTTCAGGCTCCTCCTTTATTCATGGAGAAGCTGCATTGTCTATAGCAGACTTTAGGGCCAAAAACAGCCAAAGGAGACAGGGGGCACACATGATGTATTCCAGCAGTGCCGCAACAACATGTACCCTTGCACATGCACAAGTCTAGTTCTGCTGGACTTATTGAGATCTTGCAGAAACACATGGCTTTGTTTGCCATGGATATAGTGGAAAGAGGCAGAGAGGGAGTTTCCAGTCCCAAACAAGCTGGGTTTGAAGGTCCCATCATCATTTTTCAGTAACTTATGTGCAGCACAGAGCAAAGTGGGCAGCCCACAATGGCTGTTGGGGCAGGAAGGGGCAGGAAGGGAAGCCATGGATGCAGGCAATAACACCAGAGGCTGAACTGCAGAGCTGCCTTTTCTTTTTAAAGTCATCTGTTGCTAAGAATAACCTGCCTGGACAATGTCCTACAGCATACTCCAACCTAAAGGGCATTTTGGTCTGACAAATTAAAACTATAATAGAGTGGAGCTATTACCACATGAACATGCGGATTGAAAACATGTGCTGAGTGATTGAAGGCGAAGGCCTGATGACAGGCCCATAGCGGAGATGGTGCATCTCGGGGAGGAGACTTGCTGTTTGGGAAATGCCATATTTTACCATTGAGTTCATTAGTGTTTGCCATAAGGAAAACAATAAAGTTTGACTCCAGCGAAACACTCCAGCTCAGATCCTATCACTGCGTACAAGATGTTTGCTTTGGAAACACCTCTCCGGGGTTTCTGTCAGCCTGTTGCTCTGCATGTGCTGTCTCATGGACAGTTCAGGCTTTCACTCTGCCTGCGTTTGGACCGTGTCCCAGGAGTGTGCTTGGTGTCAAGAATCCAAGCTGGAAAAAGGGTGCGTTCTGGAAGATGATCCACTGAGTGATGTCCCCGCAGCTCCCACGGGTCAGCGTGCACCAGGGCATGGGTTGGACACTTGTCAAGCCATGCACCAAGGAGTGAGCGAAGGCAGTGAGTGCTATTGAATCTCTCAGTATCTGTGCAATAGAGACAGCACAGATTGCTGTGCGGAAGTTTTGGTTCAATACCTGTTTATTATCAATCACTTTCTGCTTGTCTGTTTACGGTACTCTGTCTTTCCTTAGTGTTGGTAAGGTAATAACAGACCCTGCGGTTTAACTTGACAACAGTATTTTTATGGGGAAAAATAATTACACGTCCTTGTTATTCATATTTTGGGAGGAGATGTTAACCAGGACTATGGGGCCAAACACCTCACCCCAAACATTGCAAAGGGAAGAGCAAGAACAAATCAGTCACAGAGCAGGAACTTCACTGCATTTTGTGACAATAACCAGTGTATCTGTGACTGGCTGCGATGTGCCTACATCAGGCTAACATTTGACAGTCCCTAGCAGTCACAGTTGGTTTTCCATCAAGGGATTGCATCAAGAGGTGGTACTTAAAAGCCAACTGAGTTAAATATTTGGGTCCTCACTACATCAGTATCCAGGCAGCACCACTTTGGCTGCAACAGAGCAACAGAAGTAAAATCAGAAGTTCCTGCAGAAGCCCTCATGCCAGTCAACTGTCTGGAAGTTTTACTGAGATGAAACACTCCACAGGAAAGCTTTTATCCAGCAGGAATTCCTGCTTTGTCGCAGGTTTTGCCGGATGCTACGTAGCGGCCATAGATGGGCCACTGCTCCATTGTGGATTGGAGTTAAGCTGGGTGTGCTCTCACACTTACATCATAAGATGTTGTAAAAGCTGGTGACAAAGGGCTCATTCAGATGTGTGCCCGGGTCTGTTAATATTGTGCAATGTATTAATTGTTGTTAATTGCTGTGGAGTGGGATATCCTGCCACTCCGCTCTGTTAAACATCGTCCTGGTCCATTCAGAAATGCTTTGTGGCATTGAAGTGTTCAAAGTTTCCTAAGTCTGAAGACTGGTGGATGAGGACAGGGGGAATTCATTTTAGGTGTGAAGAAAACCACGTTAGAATCTGTCTGGCTTCTATTGCTACACAGGTTTTGGGGGTAATTAAAAACCCCAACTTTGATTTGATTTTAAGCCACACCATTTCCCTGACCTCTGCTTTGCCACCTCAGTGCTTGCGCTGGCAAAAGGGAAAGGCAGGCAGAGGGACTGAAAATTACTATTGACAATTACAAAGTCATTATTGAGTGCCTGTGATGAAAGAGTGAGACCAGATTGTGCTTCACTTTTTTGCTGGCAGTCAGCTTACAGTGGTTGGAAATGCAGAGAACTGAGAAACTTTCCTGCTTCTTGCACTCAGCACTCTGTCTTCTGGGTCTGCTTCTGGTAAAGAGGCTATTTAGTTCAATTTGTTCATTAAGTCCCTCTGGTTTCTTTTCCCCTTCCTTCAGAACATGGAGGATATAGCACAATGTGGGCATTTGGGATGGTTTTTGGTGAGTATCAGTTTTCCCATAGTCCCATTGATCCTTTGAGATTCCAGCTGCTCACCACCAGGACACTGCCCACTGGTGGAGGCTGGGCAGATGGAGGTGGAGGTGTGCAGCTCCATGCCTGGACCAGAGACAGGCTCTGCAGCATCCACTGCACGGTGACTCCCTCTGTGCTGGCAGCAGGACTTCACTGTGCCAACACATTTCATTCAGCACATTGCAAATGTACATTCCACTTCGGTATTGCCCGTGACATGTGGGAATGTAGAGCTAGAAATACAGAAAGCTGAGACACTTCTCGGGCCTCTTGGTTTGATAAGGACTCTGTGTGCTCTGTGCAATAGGGAACATAAAGATGGAAGTTGTTTGTTGTGGCTCATGCACCTCCTTTGTTCCTCTTTCTCCCAAGACCCGGATAAAAAGCAGTCCACAAAGAAAAACTGCATGGAGATGGCAGCTGAGGGCTGTGGGGCTCCAGGGAATGGTGGGAATGGGGTCAGAGACAGTGAAGGGACAGCCAAAAAATAGTGAGGTCTCTGCTGCCAAGCGTCCCCTGCCATTTGAGAAAGGGCACAGGGCAAGGGGTGGATGTAGAGACGAGGGCTCTCCCGCAGGACACTGGCATGCCTGTTAGATGAGGGGAACCACTGCGTCCATTAGTGGGAGCAGGCACGCCTGGGCAGAGGTGGTGGCAGCTCCAAGAGGGCAGGTAGAGAGCAAGAGAGCACTTGCCAGGCAGGCAGAGCTGCCTTTGCAAGAGGAGAGGATGCTGCTGTCACATACACTGCCA
Organism: Coracopsis vasa; assembly: GCA_026283785.1. Classification (NCBI taxonomy): domain Eukaryota; kingdom Metazoa; phylum Chordata; class Aves; order Psittaciformes; family Psittacidae; genus Coracopsis; species Coracopsis vasa. Next base: position 16,424 of record JANHGB010008164.1, read on the forward strand.
GGCAGAGGGCATTTGCTGCAAGGGGATCTCCAAAACAGACCTCGAGTCTCTGTTTGCTTCATGTGGCTGTGTCCAAAAGAGCCGCGTGGTACCCAGGCTGAGGGGATGCACCAAGTTGTTCCTCTGCTACAGCCTGCAGAGTCTGTGTGGACACTGAAACAGGGGTTTGCAGTGTGGCAACAGCATCTGCCCTCATGCACTCATCCTGCACTGCCAGAGCAGGCTCACTCTGATGGGCTGTTTGATGAGCAACAACGTGCCCGCTGCAGCATCCTGTTCCCTTCGTCCTGTGCTGGTCCTGCAGGAATGCTGAAGGATCCCACAGGCATGTGTAGCCTGTCGCAAGCCAGGATCCTTCCCCTGAGCACAAGCAGAGCCAGCATTCAGGAAGGGCAGAGCTGCCTGCAGCGGCTGCCTTCACACGCACCCATCCATGGCTTCAACACGTAAAGCTCCCTTTCTGCCTGCCTGTGTTGGAATACATTAAACTGGTTTCTGTCTCCTGGTATTAATAATCCCTTGGATGTCTTTGTTTAAAGTATTGCAGTGGGAAGTGCTATTTTAAGGCTCCATTGAGTCAGGTGGAATGTGAAACCTCCTCCCGCTGGACACTTCACACTTGGTGCTTATCTGCATGCTCGCTGGTATTTTGTCTAATACAGCGCAGAGATTAGCTCCCCTCGCTGTTTCCCTTTCACAATCCACATCTCGCGTGTTTGCAGCAGCCACAACAGCCTGCATGAGGCTGTGGTTGTATGTTCCTGGTGCTTTGCTCTGGGAGGTGCCAAGGGGCAGGTCTTTCGAGGTGCCCATTGCTGGACAGACCCTGCTCCTGGATTCATGGAGCAATCCCAGCTTGCTACCAATCCATCAAGTAGCTGTGAGCAGGGTTTGGCTCTTTAGCCTGAGATAACTCCCAGCTGACTTGCTGCACACTCAGAAAGTGTTTCTGTGTTTGAAGTGCCTCTCAGTTAAACTCCTTCCTGCTGCTGGATAAATCCCTGTGGGAGAGGTCCTGGTGTAAGCACTCCTGGACTGGATGGGACCCGCTGTGTGGCAGCCAGCACATCAGCTCTGGACACTCAGCCTACACCAGCACAAGCAGTGCTTTGCTTTACTTTTGTAAACCTGTGCTGGTTTGTTGTGACCGTGGACTGAAACTCGCTCCTGAACCGCAGGGAAGGGAATCCCTGTGGCTAAAAAAAGCTGTAAAAGCCATTGCTGAAAAGGAAATGTTTTTATTAAGGTTGCAACAAAAGCCCAGACTAAAAATAGGTCAAAAGAATGGTGCAGGAGGTTGGGGTTTTGGCTAAATCTTCCTAAGATGTAACAAGAAGGGAAGGAGAGGTGGACTAAGATCTAACACCAAGGGAAGGAGAGGTGGACTATCAGAGTAAGTACTGTTGTACCTGGGAAAGTTTGCATAATACTCATATAAAGAAAAAACCTGTGTGTTATTAATAAGAAGGAAGGGAAAATTGGAATTGCACAAAGCCCTCAGGAATTTATGATTATACAGCAAATATTTTATATACAAATGTTTTAATTCAGTGTTCTGGCATCGCAGGCAGCGTGACAACAGCTTAGCATGGCCACTTTGGGCTTTTCATCATTGCAGCCATGGCCAAGACTGAGGACATGGGAGGGTTTAGAACTAGGGGGTGTTGGAGGGGAAGCTCACCTCAACCCAGCTCTTTGGACTGGCCTCCTGCTCTGTGTGCCCACCTTCTGGGGTAGAACTAAGCCAGTGACTCGATCTTAGGAGCTAATCAAGGCTACACAGAGGCAGGCAGGTTCTTCTCTTTGTCTGTCTCCTGTCTCAGCCATCTGACAGCTTGTAGAGGAGGATGGAGACAAATCATCTCCAGCTCCCACTCTTCCAGTCAATATCTGGGACAATTCCTTTTCTCTCCTGGAGGCCTCCTGAGGCAATAGGCATGTGAATGATTTCTCCAGCCATCTTCTCCTGTCCAACCCTGGAGAAGGAGAGGAAAAAGCTGGGAAGGTGAAGAATCTCTTTGGAGCAGATATTATCTCCTCTGGTCCTTGAGATGGTGGGATCTGGGGTTAGGGGTGTCCCAAGTGGCAGATTCAGAGAAGCAATCCCAAATACCTGAGAACCAGAGAAGAGAGGCCTAAAGAGTCCCTCTGATGTAGTAGAGCAACCAGAACAGATGGCACAGGACAGGGCCAGACTCGATGTTGTTGCTCTCCTTGTTTCATGCATGATTCCAGGTCCCTGATTCCTCACTTTGGATTCAGCAGGCTGGGATCGCCATGTCTGGGTGATCCATTTTGAATGGGATCAGGCCAGGTGATTGTCCCACTAGTTCCAGCCCTCCAGAAGGTTTGGAGAAAGGGATGTTGGTCCAGGCAAGCCCAGGCGTTCTGTGTTAGACTTCTCTCAAATCCCTTTACATAGTTTTTAGCTTATACAAACTTTATCCATATCCCCATCTGGTGACACAACGCTGCCATGGATGCTCTCTCCCACAGCAAGTGTGGTTGAAGAGAAGCAGAAAGCGTGCCTAAGAGAAATAAGGGCTCCCACTTACAACCTGTGCCTCTGGGCTTGAGAAGAGGACCTGGAAGACATCCTGGTCCTGGTGAGGACAGGCAGCTCACTCCTTTCTCTGGGATCCCTTTGGGTGGGCAGGAACCAGCCCTCCATCACAGCAGCACCATGATCCTCTGGGCAAGGAATACCCAGAGCTGATCCCAGGTGCAGGGATGCCCAACCAGGGTGATTCCAGCAGCAGGGAAATGACTCTGCGTAATGGTGCGAAGCAAAGGACAGCCTGGCAAGAGGGAGCTCCCCTCTGCAAAGGAAAACAAGCCTGTTTTGGAGAGGAGAGCTTTGCTGAGTGCAGCGTGTGTCACTGCTGGATGTCAACAAAACATGTTCCTGCTTTACCCTTTACAACCTTGCTTATAAATATCCTGATCTCCGCTTTACCCATAACTCTGAAGGAACAAAGTTGATTTATTATTGTTCTTCCAGCCGTGGCTAATAATAACGTGTGAACTCCATGCAGAGCTGATCTCAGTACCAGGGACTCTCTTGGTATGAGCTCAGTGATTCCAATACAGAGGAGATGGGTAAACATCAGAGGTGGTGGTGAGGCACTTTTCACACCCATTTTGAGGGCAAGTGTGGGGCCAGGAGCTCTTTGTTTAAAGCCTCTGGTCTCCTTTGGCAGGTAGCAGCTGGTACCTCTGTTATTTCAAGTGGCACAGGGAGCTTGCAGTGATTTACAAGTGAGAAGCCACAACACGGCAGCAACACTTCTGAAGCACAGATTTTCCCCCCTAAATCATTTTCAAGTATTTTTCTGCAGAAGCTGGAGCCCTGCTGAGGAGCACTGGCTCAGGCCAGTGTTTCTCCCGTTTATGGTACCCCATGCACAGGCAGTAAATGCCTCCACTCATTGGCCCTGTAGTTCCCTTGCCATCATAAAGCTGCCTTTAGAGAGGTCCAATCCCTGCTTCAGGCCTGGCAGGGATTCCTAAATCACAGAGCTTCACGTCCTGCCCTTCAGCCATCACATACTCACTGCAAGCAAGCACCTTCAGTTCTTGCCTGGAAGTTCCTTAACTCTGACCCTGCTGGAAAGCTCAGCAAGATAGGGAGGACTGTGTTAGAAAAGGTAAAAACCAACCAAATCCTCCTCGGCATGACATGGAAGAAAAATTAATATTTAGAATGCATGTATGATGTAATGGGACTTAAAATAGTCTGTATCCTGGAAAAAAGAGATTAACTGCTTAAGGCAAACTAATGAAAAGGTCACTTGGACAATACTCGCAAAGCACTCCCTGTACTGCATCATGGACTTATCGGTTCTGTTTGACAGGGACTCACACATGATCCCAAGCACTTATCTCTGTTTTATACTTTATGAAAAATTGATTGACTTCTTTTGCCCAAGAATTTGTGTTAAATAAGAAAGAAAATGTTGTTTATGGGCAACTTTCTCTTCCCATAATCATCAGGGGCCAGCTTTATAAGAACAGGGCATCAAATCTTAATACTGCAAAGTACCTGCATATTTGACATGGCAAAGTGAACTCTTCTGTTATTATCTCAGCTGGATCAGTTCCTAAAGTTAAACAGAAACAGCAGCGAGCATTTTCCATTCTCTCTGCCTGTAACCAGCTTCCCGCACCCTCTGGCACAGACCACATCCTGCCTAGGTAGCACCAGTCCTCCCAGTAACGCACAGTGAAATGGGTGGAATAGAGATCTCTCTGGAAGTGCCCAAAACCCGTGCAGATGAGGTCCTTACTGACATGGTTTATAAGACCCAACCATTGTATAATAGCATACAAGAGAGACTTTGAGCTCTCATGATAGCCCTTGAGCTGCATTGCTGAGGTGAGGACCACGGTCTAGGAAGGTGTCCTTGCATGCTTGCTCTATTCACATCTCCTTCCATAGGCATCTGCTATTGGCCACTGCCAGAGACTGGACTGCTGGCTAGATGAGCTGCAGTCACACAGAGTTGCCTCCCTCTGCTCCTTACTGATGAGAACACACCAGGAGGGAGTGTTCAGTGCTCAGTTCCCTAGCTGAGAGTAGGTGGAAGAAACTGGGGATGGTACAGAGAAAAGCTTGAGCAGGTACCCTATGAAGTGAGGTGGAAGGAGCTGGGCCTGCTTCATCTGGCAGGAAGGAAGCTCAAAGGGAATCTAACAGCAGACTGCAACTGCTTGAAGGGTGGCTATAAAGGCAACTGCATTAAACTGTTAGTATTGGGAGACAGCAGGGCAAGTGCCAAAGCCATTCACAGTAGGAAATTCAAACCAAATTCCAGGAGAAATTCCAGCAAGAGTTTTTGCTGGAGCAAAACTCTCCAGCAATGCAGCGCTAGGACAGATCACCCAGAGAGGATATGGGCTTTCCATCCCTGGAAGTCTTGAAGACTCAGGTAGACAAGCCATGGCTGACCTGACCTGGGTTTACCAATAAACCTTCTTTGGGGAAGAGTGTGGATGACAGGCTCTGAAGGCACCTTCCTGCTGACAGACCCGTGGTTCTATGACTCTTTTCACCGCTATATTTCAGGGGTGCAGTTACACCAGGACATCGCATAAGGGTTTTTTCTGCCTAAAACATTGTTATATTCATAAAGGAAGGACTTGGCAGTTAAGAATCCTTCTGACCAGACTGTACCTGCTCTTCTCTATTGGAGTCTTGCTCTTACAAGATTTGCTTGAGGATTTATTTGCTTTTTATCAGTGCTCCAGAGCTGCAGAGTGGAAATGTTTCATGACCTCCTTTGGCGCAGAGCATCTGCGCTGCCTGAGGGAGATGGATTCTGAGGGAGATGGATTCTGTTTGACTTACCTCAACACAGGACACACACGTATTCCCTTGGGTGCGGGGAATGCAGCCTCTGAAAGAGATGTTACACAGTCCCTCGTCCTAAAGATGATCTTATTACCCTAAATAAAGCCTTCAGAGATGTTGCAGCATCCCTCAAATGCTGTGTGGTGCTGCAGCCAGCGCCAGGCACAAGGTGTTAGATCTCATAATGCCAGAAGTTGTGACTGTAGTGATAGGACAAGGGGTGATGGGTTCAGACTGAAACAGGGGAAGTTCAGGTTGGAGATAAGGCAGAAGCT
>JANHGB010008167.1:0-32935 GCA_026283785.1 Coracopsis vasa
TATCAAAATAGTATTTTTTGGCTCACAGCTGCCCATGACTTTACTAAGAAAAAAGCAGTTGGCATCAATGGTTGAAAATATATTAGCCAAATATTACAAAGGAGCTTTAAATTTATAATTTACAATTGTGCACAACAATTCCTATCAAAATGATTTTACCTTCATGGGCCATGACCCTGCAAATATTTGGTTTATACCTGTGGGTAACTTCAAGACAGAGGCCTAAATTAATATAGTAATTGTCTTATGTTGGTTGTGGAACAGATACAAAGCTTCTCTAGTTTTATGTGAAGTAAAATGGAAAATGTAGTCTTTTACTTTATGCAGGCTTTAAAATGCCATGGATCTGAGACCTTGTATTCAAAGGTTTAGTCCACTATTGGACTAAATAAGTAAACCAAAGGTTTAGTTTGCTATTGCTTTAAATAAGTGGATACTTCAGTCAAATTCAAACCTACTGTAAGAGTTTACTTCTCTAATGACCAAGTTAAAATTATATCATTTACATCAGGTCAGAATTGGATATATTCATAAACATGAATAAAACAGTGTTATAAAACTTAAGCTAGCAAGGGTACAGTCTTTCAAAAAATACCCTATGATTCAAACAGGCCAGTGATGCTTGTGTCATTCCCAGATCACAAGATGCACTTGTTTGAAATTTCATAAACATGTGAAAGCAAGTAATGGTTATTTTCAAGCTTAAAAGATAGGCTGAAGGGTTGAAGTTTCTGTAATATTACTTACAATTGTAGGCAGATGTTTTTCTATGATGTCTTTAATACAGTAATTTTACATAGATTCTTTCTATTTGTTTTTCTATCTGTTATTTCTGCTACCCAGGAACTTCAGGTAAGAATGCTACTTGAACTCAGATGTGCCAGCATATGTTATGCCTTCTTGCAAACTTGTATTATAGAATAACATAATAGTTTTGATGTTGCCTTCCCCCTCTTCAGCGTGTGCATAGATGGGTGGGTGTGCGTGTGCTTGCACTTCTGACAGGTGCTTCATTTTTGTCTTGTATTAGAAATATTTTTGAGGTCTTTTTCAAAACTTCTGCTTCATTTCGAGTTTGGTTTTTGGTGTGTTCAACAGTCTTCACAAATTTTAAAAGATCTTAATACTAGTACCAGCATTTTTCAAATTGAGCCATTTTTCCCTTTAGTATTGTTGTGCATAAAGAATACGTAGAAATAAAAGAACATTATTGTTTATAATATAGTAAAGATTGTGCCATTTGTTTCCATGGGCAAATTATATACAATTTCCAGCTTTTCAGTTTTGGTATATTGGCTCCTTTTAGCATCTTGCTAAAGCTGGCACCTGAGACCTCTTCAGAAAGTTTACATCATTGCCTACCAGCAATTTAGTTGAATAAATTAATTAATTCATGCAGCTTAATTTATTTCAGCTGTATACTCCTACCAACTTTGTTGGATTCATTTATGAAGAAAACTGAAAAGGTGCATCAGAGGTTGCCAGTTTGGGACCTAAACTTGCAGTTAATTGATGTATAGAGAGAACTGACATAATAGACAACTGTAGTGAGTTGTATGAAAGAAACCAAAATCAGAAAAACCAGTATTTTGCATATTTGCTTCTGGCAGTTTGTACATCAGTTATTATGCAAACATAACCCCTAAAATATCTTTTGTCGAAAAATGCCCGTACTGTAAAAGACACAGCCATATGAAGCTAATGCCTTACTACGCAGCTCTGCAGTACTTCTGCCAATACCCTACAATATTTGTGTGACTCCATTAACTTTGTATACTTTGTCAATACATTAAGAATAAGAACTTGTGTAAACAAAGTTTTGCATTATTCTTACCAGCTCTATGGAGGAGCAGTGCTGCTCTCCCTTACGTAGGGTTACTTCCTTTTTTACTGCCCTTTCTGTATCTCTCCTCTGGGTTGTCTTAATGTTTAAAGTGACTTGCAAGGGCATGTCTGCACCTTTGCCAGACGGTGGTAATTGTGGAAAGTTTTATGTGGTACCTGCTCGCTTCTGGCCAGACACATTTAAAATATGTGACAGTTTTCTGTTGAATTGATGTTTGTTGCTGGTGGCTTTTCAGATAGGAGATAGCTTTGCTCTCATTGTACAACCACTCACATACATCTTCCCTTCTTGTTAAATGTGAAAGAAAGATTGCTTAACAGACTATAATAACAATGACTCCACCTTCATAGACATGTGGTGACCTCTCATTTAAATTCAGTATGACTCTGGGTGCCCCTGTAGCAAGCTTACGCTAACCCAAATACTATGGGTATTTGCATTATACTGCGTTTCATCTCTCTTTACCATTTTCCCTCACTTTTAATTCACTCCCCATTCTAACTGCATGCCCTGGAAGTGTCCCATTTAATTTTCTGGGTTTTTTAGCTGGCTTCCTTCTTTAAGACATAACAGAATAAAACTGGAACAAGAAATATTCCCATAGACATGGGCTGAAAAGTTTACCAAAAGCTGTACGAGGCATCATGAGGATAAGGGAGCAATGACAGTCACCTTTGCTTGCTTATCATGTCATTTTGTCACTTATTAGTTCAGTAACTGAAGTGTTTGTGGAGGATGTCTCATTGCTTCATGTGTCCTCCAGCCTGTGTGGGGAAGGATGGACAAGCAAAGAAGTTAAATTAAATGATTGGGAACTGAACAGTCATTTTTATTATTTAAAGAGACCTAACTTCTTATATCTTAGATGTCTTCTGTTCTTTTCCCACACAAAACTACAACTCTGTGATCTCAGTCCCAAGACGAAAACAGGGTTCTTCCAATAATGTGTCTGGCTTCATAATGATTTCATGTTCATTTGCTCTTGGAATGTAGTGTATTCCTTAGTTCTGAATGTTCCTGTGGATTAGAGTTCTTGCATTTCTGAATTGTCTTTTTTTCTTTAATTTTTTTCCTCATATTGTTCATGAACAGTGAGCTTAGTGTCATGAAACTGAACTTTTCTTCTATCTAATCATGTTCCACATTCCATTGCATTAAAGGACAGTGATGCAAAATAAAATCTATTTGCAAGTTTGTTGATGGGTAAGAAGGTAAGATTGCAATTGAATTAATAGCACTTTATGCAGTTTGGTCCCCATTCATTAAATGTCTGAGCAGTCCTAAATGGGGATTACTCAAGTGTTTAAAATTAAAATCTTCTTAAGGGACTTTACTGAACTGAGACCTTTTTCTCTATGACTGCACATAATTTCAATCTGCATAAACCCAGGAGATGCGCAGAATCAGTGATTTGATAGTAATGCTTATGATTTTTTAGGCAGAACTGTATTTTTGTCACATTCATATTTAAAAAATAACTGTCAACTTGAATTTTCAGCGATTGGTTTGCTTGTTTAAGGGTGTTGCATCCTACAGTCTTGTTTAAAACAGTCAACCCTGAACCTTAAAAAGAAACATTTTTCTCCATAAATTTCCTTCCCACATTGATGTAAGTTGAAGGCTTTCACCTCGATAAAGTACCCAAAACTGCAACTGGATACTTCAGGGTAGACCCTTCTTACTGTGTAAGGCCCCTTTGGCCTCTGCAGGTCCATGGCAGGAGCACTTGTGGAGACATTTCCTGCATTTGCCAGAGAGGAACCTGACTAAGCGTGAAGAAGGGAGCAAGAGAATTAGCACAATTAGGGAGAAGGGATAAAGTTCACTGGAAAATACATAAACAAATGGAAAAATGGTGGAAAACTAATTGTCATTTTTATACATGACAGAAATCAAATCATCTTTGTATCAGTTCTCCAGCCTCACAATAGTTATGTCAGTTGCTTAATGCACTTGGCTTTATGTAACTGTGCATGGGATCAAACCTGAAAGTTAATAAAAAATGTTTGGTCCACGTGACTGTGTCCTTTTTAAAAAATGAAATCTTGGGCAATGCTAATTAGGTTTTCCTCAAAGTATAGTTTCAAATAATTCAAATAAATTCAAGTTACAAGATTAAGCAATATGGTCCTAGGATAAAAGTTTCAAAAGGTGTGCTGCTTTAGCTATTCCATTCTGTATGTAAGTGAAAGGTTAATTCAAATCTACTCACCATTATGATTATGTATATAATGCAGAGAACCTAAAATCTTTAACATCGGTTTTGCAATTGAACCATTACTATGATCTGTGCTCCTAATACTTTTAAATATCATGGAAAACTCCTCTAAAATTGCTTCTAAACTTTTCATTTGCCTGTCATTGCCCTACTGGTATTGAGGTGTGTGTATATGTGGACTTACAAAACCAAATTCTTAAATCAGCAAATGCATGAAAAACATCTAATACTGAAAAGACTGAATCTTCATTTAACTTCTCATTTCCATGCTTCTGCTCTTATCTCCAGTTGAACAAACAAAAAAATGTTTATATCAAGTGTGTATTATATTTTTACATAAAAATATTTCTTAAGCTAACTTTGATCTAATGATATTAGTGGGTTGTATATTATGAGCTTCAGATCAAGGAAGCTGACCCTAGATCTGATTTCAGGGGGAGAGCATGGACAACTTCAACTGGGGAGTGCGCAGACGGTCCCTGGATAGCCTGGACAAGTGCGACATGCAGCTGCTGGAAGAGAGCCAGCTCTCAGGGAGCACGCCCAGCCTCAACAAAATGAACCATGAGGACTCGGATGAGTCATCAGAGGAGGAGGACCTGACCACCAGCCAAATCCTGGAGAACTCAGACCTAGTAAGTTGCAAACTTGCAATTTAAGAAAATACAGGGTTGTGGTTTTAAGTAGCCTGGGCTTGTAGTTTCCTCTCCCCCAGGTGCAATGTAATCAGCTGAAACTGGGGGGTGGCACTCAATGCTGTGTTTGGTTGTTGCTTGATTTTCCCTTATTTGCAAATGTAAACAGGACTTTTAATGCAAAGTTCAAAACACAGGAAACATCAGATCTGATTATTTGGCTTTTTTTCCCACAAATTACTATGTGACAATTTTGCACAACTGGCCAGTAGTAAATCTTTCTGATGTTATCTAATACTTAAAGAAATAGGACAAAGCTCCAGTTTGTTAAACTGTGTCAGGTTTTCATTGTTCACCTCTGGGACGTTTGCATACAATTTTTATGAGAAACATTGAAAGGGTTATAATATGTCTGCATGTGAACTAAGACAGCCACCATCACTGCCCTTTTAGACAATATCTGTTTTGCAGTGTGTGGTAAGATAGCCATGTACTCAGTTCTTCTGCGCTTATTTTGTCTTTTAAACAGATTATAACTCTCTCCCCATCTGAGGATACAAATCATATTGACTCACTTTCTACATCGTGTGAAACAACGTCAGCAGACCCTCATCATTTTAATATAGGAACGTCCGGCTTTGATGTGTCTTTGCCTGACATGAATAATCTCCAAGTGTCTGAAGGATCTAAGGTGAATATGTTTTTACTTTCTTTTCCAACTAGACTGTATTCTAAATAACACTTTTGCAAGTTTGTTTTACCTACACTTTCATAAAGGGTTTGATCTATGAAAGCAAGTACAGTCTGACTTCCTGTTTGGCATAGTACAATACATTCATATGTTCATGCACATTCATACGCTTTCCTTTCTACTTATACTTTCTTCATTGAAATATTTTATATATTGTTTCTTAAGTATATGGCACTACGTATGCACCAAGATACTACAAGCTCATTGGAAGACACATTCATGAACTGGCTGCAAGTTACAACCCTAAGGGAATAGACTTCTGTTCCTTCATGCTGATTTAAATGAATGATATGCTAACTCATGTGGTGGGTGTATGCGTGTATTCTCTGAGATTTTTTTGTATGTGGGAACCTATTGTGCAGTTGGGTGCACTGGATTCAGTTGTTGCCTTTTGGCAGACATTTAGAAATTTTAAATTCATGACTGCAAAATTAAGCCATCCTGGGGGGGTGGGGAGGCAGGATTTGCAAGGATACAACAACCATGTTCAGCACAGTTTATTTCAGACAGTTGTGTCAGAAGATGAACGTAGAGTAAGCTTGGTAAGTGATTTATCAATGTGAAGATGGTTTCTTTAATTTCCTGTTTGATAGTACTTTTTTGTGGGAGATCAGGTGAACCTACTCCTCTCAATGTCTCTCCAGAAATATAATCTGGGGCGGGATGGGGGGGGGGGTTAGTGGCTTTATGACACTGTTGCTTTACTAGTAAAACTTTCTCTGTCATGTCTGAATTGTGTGACTTCGGCCAAAAGGGCATGTGATGATGCAGAATGGGGCTGGGGAAAAAATATGTCTTGTCTAATCAACAGCTTTCAATCCAGTTCCTGCTCTTGGTCCCTTCCAAATACAGCCACACACAAAAATTATACAGTATTGCTAGCACTGCATATAACAGAAGTAATGAAAACTTCTGGCAAAAAAGTCCTAGAAAAGGAGATTGGAATTATGCTGAATATTGAACAAATTATTTGTGTCAGAAGCTTCCCCAGGAGTAAGAAAGGACAGGAGAAGGGAAATGTGAGTAAGGATAGGAAAGGAGGGGAACCTGTCAAAATAATCATTGAGGAAAAGGTAAACTCATTATCATTTGTCAAAACAACTGTTATTAGACAAGTTACCATGTAACAATCATAAGCAGAAGTTGGCAGAATTTCAGTTCAGGAAGCTGCAGTCAGAACAGATGTTTGCAGGTGGTGACTGCAGCTAATCTCATGCATCCAGCTGCAGTAGCTATTGATATGCACATTAAGAATTGCAAATTGTAGTTCATGAGCTTCATATATGCCTGAAGTTTTGGAATCTTTACTGTGAAAGTTTCTTTAAGTTTCAAATACCCATGTGCCAGTGTTCATCAGAAAATGAAAAGCTTTGGAAAAAGTAAATCAGTGAAGAATGTAAAATCACAAAAATTTCTTCTGGTATTGACTGGCAAATTCAGGTAGTCCTGATGCAGATTTGATATTGGTGAAATATATAACCCAAGTTGACAAGGATTTTCCAGTGTTACAAAGGTGTTTGAATTTACAAGTTTATAGAGAATGCCTTCTTACTGTTTTCTGCCTCAAGGATATTTTCTTCTGGTATGCATACTTGTGCATTTTTACCCAAACCTAATTGGAGTCAGTATAAATTAAGTTAAAATGACAGGTTTTGTATGTGTCTTAAGGAAGAAGTCATCCAATTTTTAGTAAAATAACCTTGAGTCTCGCACCTAAATAATTTTTTTTTAATTTGATAAAGCAAAATCTGAGCTTTTTCCTGTTTCTCTTTTCCTCTGAGTTCTTATTTTCAGAGAGCTGATGGTATGTCAGCAATGCAAAGGAGAACTTTTGTTACTTCTTTAGCGCTGTACAAAAAGGTTTAGTTGTTGCATCGTAAGCAAAACCAAAAATATCACCTCAACTTTTAAAAGGATTCAGTAAATGAAAGTAACAAACTGATTAAGTAGAATCATAGAATGTAGTCCTCTTCTCAAGTGTTTCAGGGCGAAAAGCCAGGTATTATTGTTAACAGCACAAAACTAGTTAAACTTTTTTTCTGTTAAAGATAGTGATCACAATAATTAAGATAGTATTTGTAAGGGATTCTAAGGCAATGATGGTAATGCTTTGAGGGATACAAATATTCAGATTATGCCATTTTATATATTTTTCACCCATTTCTGGAAGTGTACTCCAATCCTACCAAAAAGCCAAAGGATTAAAACTGAAACAAAATTTGTTCAGATTAAAAATGCAAGAGAAATTTGAAAGTTTTAAAAAGAAATCAAGAGCTTTAGGTGCTAATGGGTGAAAAAGGAAGGAAATAGTAGAAGCATAATCCTTTTAATGGCCTATAGAATGCTTTGGATTCCTCTTGAATGGAAGTTATTATGTAAATGACATGCTAAAAGTAATCTTTAATTCTAAACATGCATATGGTGTTCCAGGCAGTGAGGATTTTTTCAATATTTTTGAGACTTTTTAAGCACTCTTGGACACTATCAAGGGATAAGTGACAAGGGCAGCCTGACAGTAACAAGAACCCTATTGTTTTTCCTGAAAAAAATACTTCCCTGTTATGTTGCCACATGCATTGAAATCTGAACTCCTTTGCTAGACAAATTAAGTTGAAGAAATGCCTAAAAAATAATATTGATCCGAGATGGCAAATTAAGCAAATACAGTGTTTTTTAAGAAGTGTAACTTGATTCATGCAATTTCTAATCTGTGGCTTTATATCTGTGTCATTTAACATGTTATCAGGTGGGATTTTTTCATTAAATGCTTTATTAGTGGAATTAACTTATTAATTTGCTGTTTTCTAAGACATCATCATTCACTCCCTTAGGTTGAAGCTGTACATGAAGAACACGATACAGCAGTCCATGAGGATGACCTTTCAGGGTCTACAAATGAACTCCCTGGAGTATTTGAGTGCAGTGATAGCCTTAGTCTGGATATGACAGAGACTGAAGAGAAAGTTGACAGGCTGGAACAATTTGCTCTTGCTAGGTACTTGTATATGCTATTATTTGTAAAAGTTCTTTTACACTGTACAATAGAGTGTTAACAATGTGCCAGTTAATGGAATGGCTACTTTGGCTGCAGAAGTTATAAAATTGTCATGAGTTTAGAGCAGTGAGAAGACAATGCCCTAATTACCAGCATAATTATCACACAATTAAAAAAGAAACCCAAGATTTTCCTTATAGGATAAAGAAGATACATTTTTTACACACACCTATGCAGTTAGTCATTATATATGTAATATATTTAATCAAAAGAAAAAACAGGATTTTTAAAGGTTCACAGTAATGGAAATACTGCTTAGTTAGCTGTTCAACAGATCATCCATCTGATTTCTTATGGGTCATAAGGAAATCACAATATTGTCAAAAATTCCGTCTGTATACTCTTGAGGCTGCTGGTAAGTGTGGCTGGACTCCAGTATATGTTGCAACAAGGCACCAAGATTTTTCCATGTGTTATGGAGATCTTTCAGGTTTTGGATGCTGAGTTCGACTGCAGTTAGCGGGTGTTTATTGAAAGGAATGAGGATATATAAAGAAGCTTGGTCTTTGTTTGTGTGGCACACATTTCAGAATCACAGTTCCTGTTCTTGGGAGCTATAGGAAGTATTTCTCCATCTCAAAGGGTAATAATGCAAGATCAAGTATCTTAGTACCCTTTAAAAATGGAGGTCAGCTGGTCTCACTGACCGTGGAGTGCCAAAATAATGCTCTGTCGTAAGAACAGTGTGGAGGAGGGATGGATATTCTCCAATCCAGTACACTGGGGGACAAACAAGTCAGTGTATATAACATTTGTACATGCCAAGATTCTTTTCAGTACTTCTGTACATTATTAAACCAATTATTCCTAAAAAAGGAGTTTTTCTTCATGGGCTTTAGAGTCCTGTGAAGTTTCAGCCTTCTTCTTCCAAATGATGATACGATAAAACAATTGAAGTATTCTGAGTTGGAGAAAGATAGATGATAATGGCTTGAAGATAGGGATTTGTATTTGGAGGTTTTTATTACTGTAACCAACCCTTTGCCAACCTTCAAAAGTCATTTGAAAGTTGATGAATATTTTTAGAAATGTGCTGTAATTGATCTTGTGATTATGTCTCTCTGTTGTAGCCTATTTTATCTGCCACCTTCCTGGTATTCTCCTTTCATCACAGTTTGTGTTTTTTTTTCTCCTTCAGTTTTGGAGATGTTGATCGAAATGCCTCCCCTCCGCCCTCACCATTTTTTTCTGCCATCCTTGCTGCATTTCAGCCAGCAGCATGTGATGATGCAGAAGAAGCCTGGCGTAGTCATATCAACCAGCTCATGTGCGACTCCGATGGTTCCTGTGCAGTTTATACATTTCATGTGTTCTCTTCCCTGTTTAAGGTGAGAAAATATGTTTAAGATACACAATCAAAATGTTTAGACCATGTGTGGCTGTTAGGATGGTTCTTGGTAGTAGTACTAGAAAGAACTACTAGGTATATAACCATTGTAATTTTGCATGCTAAAGAATTGCCATACTAGATTTTTATGCAGAACTGTTTTCTAGGACCAGTTTCACCATAAAAAAAAGTACATATCTCATACTTGCAGGTTTGGAAGTAATGTTATAAAATATGGATCCACTTTAAAAAGTATTTTCTTTAGTACTTTACAAATGACCTGAAACACTAACTGCAAGAGACAGGAAATAGCCTTTTCATCTCAAACTATTGTATCTGTTCTTTCATCTGAAACTGTTGAAATCTGACCATGCCCATCTAAATGTCAACATTATTAAATATTGTGTTCCAAATATCCAGCTGCCATCATGTAACGTAAGTTCCAGAGACTGAGTCTGAAGATTAGAAATACATTTTTCCTTTCTAAAAGTGCATGCTCACGAAGATAAGAATCTTGCAAAAAGATAAGGAAAAAAAAAGTCAAATATAGAAGCTGTTCTAATGAATGACTGCCTGTTCTTATCTGCATTTAGCATTAAATCCTTTTTTAATTGTTTCTTCTATCTTATATGAGGCAGCTGCAGGATGTTTAGCATGCTGCAACAGTGAACTTCCAGCCAGGTGACTTCATGCAGAGTTTAAGTACCCATGATCTCAGAGTACACCATTTTTTATTAGCAGTAGGTACCCTACTAATAATTATACACTCTCAAGACATTTTTATATCTTTAAGGCTATCCTTATAAGAAAGAAGCATCACACAGTAAGAATCTCTTCTCCATCCTGTTTCTTTTGTGCTCCACCAAAGTTCATGACATCTTCTCTAGCTGTGCACTGTGTCCTCCTTTAAACATTTCACCACTGTAATGTTTGGGTGCCTTTTAAACACTGGTAAATAGCCATTTGGAAGGAAAAACAGAAAACCAGGGTTGACTTCAGTGCATGACAGTTCAATTTTGAAAATTCTGTTTCTTCGTGATGTATTTTCAGCTTTCCTGACATTATTGCAGTCCTAGAGGTTAATAGCCCTGTTCAAGTGTTCTGAGAGTTATTTGTCCTTTTTGTTCTCTTTGAAGAGGTGAAAGGGAACTGGTACCACACTTCTGAAAACCAAATAAATAATGCTGTGTAATGCAGGACCTGAACGTTACCTGTAAAATACCTGGTTTAACTTGCACAAACTACATTTGCTGTTGTGCTTGCCTGATATTCAGAAGATGGCCTCCTCATTTTCTGCAGTTGATACTTAAAGGAGAAAGCTACAATACTGCTCTCTCAAAAAAAAAAAATCAGTAACAGTAAAACCTGAATAAGAGTAATAAAAATAATTTTAAAAAAGTGTTAATGGTATTAGCAAACCAGAATTTTCTAGCTTAGAGTCACAGCCATATTTTTGTTTTATAAAAGTATCTTTGTTCTCCTCTTCCAGGTTAAAAGATAGAAGTATTATTTTCCCAGATTTTTGTCATAAGATCCCAGTTTGTCTGGAATTATATTGTGTTTGCACCATGAAACTTTGCTACTCATCCACTACCTTAAAAGGCTTTTGACCCTCACCAACAGGAAGTTTCAAAAACAAGCCCAATATGTGCTAGGCTTGCAGCGCAAAGTACTGCCAAAATATTTAACTGTGAAACAAAACCATTGTTTGAAGGAGCTTGTCAGCTCAACACTTGGTGAAGTGAAAGAAGTGCATTTTCCAGGGCACCTACATTTCAGTCTGTATCAAGTTAATGGTATCTTGGATGTTTGCCCACAACACATTAAACTTGTTTATAATTCCTGAAATTACTGAAGTACTTTTCCTGTAAACAGGTCATAGCTCAGAGATCTCTGGATTATCTTTACAACTGCCTCTTTGTATTTCATCAAACCAAATGTCTGCCAGCAGACCAGCTAGTTCCAAGACAAGTAGATTTGAGAACTAGCAAGTAGTTTCCACAACCAAGCTGTTTTATTACAAGTCCTCTTACCAGAAGAGAAAACCTGAGATTAAGAAGAAAACATTTAAGGATATGTTGTTATTATTTACATTGACACAGTGACTATATGCAGGCATACAGCTGCTCATAATATGCCAGTGGTTGGCAATATTATTCGCTTTAGTCCCATTTCATAAAATATATACTGTGTTTAGGCTTTGCTTGAAGGACTACAGCCACTGTAATCTGCACCCAAAAGGACATAGCTGAGATGATAACTTACTGTAGAACTAATAGTCCATGTAATTACAAGATATATTTAGTGAAGTAGTATATATACACACATACCAAAGTACAGTCTCTTGCTTTTTTATATTTTAATGCTTTTAAAACACTGTTCAAGGCTTATCTTCTTAGCCATAGATTGATTGGTGCTTTTATGAATATCTGAAAAGGAAAGCAGTAAAGGAAGGATATGTTTTCTTGAATCTAAACAGTGGGCTGGTCAGCTTTTGAGGAAACCATGACTGAAATGCTTTGAGGAAGTTATTCTCATAAAATAAGCTAGAACTGTTAAAACACATGAGTAGATGTGTGCTGGAAGGGACCTGATGTTTATGTTCCTTATCTTGCCCAGGATAGGATCAACTGTAACTTTCGTGCTCCTCAAATGCTTGTTAACTTTTTTCTCTAGACTGTTCTTAACCTTTAGGTTCAGGTGGAACTTCACAATGTTCCTAGGCAGTGTAGTCCAATGCTTAAGTTCTCCTTAATTGCTTGAAAACTTCTCTGTGTTTTATGCCCATTGCTTCTTGCTCTATACACAGTTGTACTTACTCTCTTCTTTGCAGTTTAAAGACCATTACCATGACTTCACCTATCCCAAACTTATTTTATTTAACCCCATTTCTTTCAGCCTTCCCATAAGCCATCTTAACTTCTCACTATTGCTATGGGCTC
This sequence comes from Coracopsis vasa, assembly GCA_026283785.1. Taxonomy (NCBI): domain Eukaryota; kingdom Metazoa; phylum Chordata; class Aves; order Psittaciformes; family Psittacidae; genus Coracopsis; species Coracopsis vasa. Next base: position 12,775 of record JANHGB010008167.1, read on the forward strand.
TCTTCAGTAGTCTGTTTATTACTTGAAAAGCAAGAGAGGTTCTGTATTTCAGCCTAAATTCTTACCAGCCCTGACTATAAAGGATTACCTATTTTATAGAAGGTATTCCTGTTGAAAAATTTCTCTCTACTGACTACTGCACATTTTCCACTTGTAACCCAATCTAGTGTGCAGATATTGTTCTGCAAAAGTTTGCCTCCCTGGTTATTCTCCATCCTGAATGTTCTCTGTGGACTGTTTCATCCTTGTCTTGTACAACCTTGTCTTTCTTTTCACGCACTACTCCTCCAGTTTATCAAGATCAGTCTGAATTCTAATCCAGGCTTCCAAAGAATTTGCAGCCCCTGCAGCTCAACTATCCATGTACTTAATAAGCATGAAGCATATTCCATTATTCAGTATTTTCATTAATGACTTGGTTAGTGCCTGAGACAGTCCCAAGTGGAATTCTACTCCATTTATCTTAGCAATAGGATAGTGAGCTGCTGATAATTAACTTCATAATATGGTTTTGCACACCTAGTTACCTCTAGACCAGGATTCTCTGCCTTACTTCTAAGACAGTAAATGAATTAATGTATAACATATCAATTGCTTCTCCTCCTAATAGAGAATTTTAGCCCTTCATGAAAATTAAAGTTTCATATGATTTTATCTGGCCAAATCTGTACTGCGTATTATTCATACCTTATATGTTCTCTCATTTCCTGAAATTTGTGTTTAATTCTTTTGCTGGTGGGTTTGGGTTTGGGTTTTTTTGTGATAAGAACACCCTGGGTTCTGTGAGTTCTCAAAAATACTTGTTATGGTTCCCAGACCTCTTTAGCCAGTATTGTAACTGTCATAGCATGTTTGCCTAATCTGCAAAGATGTAAAAATATCCAAGCCCTTACTAGCAAGATATTTTCTCACCAGAGTTTTCATGGATGTCTCAGTTACCTATACACAGAAGCTCTTTCTGGGAGCAGTAAGGCAAAAGAAGGCATTAAACATGCCATAAAAAATGGTCTTTTCAGTAGCATCTGTTAGTAGGTGTTTCTCTCCATTGTGATTCCTTGGCCTTCCTCTTAATTATTTCTACTTTGCTTCTTGACATTCTTCCTTTCTCTCACTGGTTTATTTGGCATATCATGCCTATGTTGCTGTGCTATTTTTGGTATCCAGGTTAGTAACTTAACACAGTTTCACTTTCTCTTCTTCTTTTTCGCATGAGTATTTGCCTGACTGAAATACCTGTGATGTAGGCAGGTGCATGTCTTAACGCATTCTCTATCTTGCAGTGGTACTGAATGTGCTTCTTCCCTCTCTTTTTGTTTTTTTTTGGTTTTTTTTTTTTTTCCCTAAAGAATGGCTACCTCTTGTTATTTCCTTTCCCCATGAAGTTATTTCTTATGGGCTCCTTCCTGCAAATTCTGAATTCATTGAAGTCAGTTGTATTACTTCTGTAATCTGTCTCCTTCACTGCCTCAGATTCATGAACTCAATTACTCTTCCCCAGGAGGGCATTGCAGCACCTAAGCAGGTTACCCAGAGAGAACTGAGGAATGTCTGACCATAGAGCTTTTGAGACTCTGCTAGACAAAACCATGCTGACTTGATCTAGTGTTGGCAATAGCCCTGCTTTGAGTTGAAGGCTGGATCAGATGTTCTCCAGATGTCCCTGTCAACCAACATCTCTTGGGCTCTGTTCCATAATCTGTTTTTCTAAATTTTGTTCCACTTTCACATTCTCAGCTAGCTCTTTTCTGTGGGTTAAGATCAAATCTAGATCTCCTTCCTTTGCCAGAAGAGTTGTCAGCAATAATTTCACTAAGACTTGGACTGTATTCTTATTTTCAGAAGGCATCATAGTAATAAATCTCCAACTGTCACCAAGTCCTATGATTCAGATGATTCTGCTAGCTGCTCATAAAAATAATAATTTACCTGTTTTGATGGTAATCAGTACAAGCCCCTTACCTCTGCTACAGACTCAGTGCATCAGAGAATCTGATCCATGTGCTGAGTGACATGTATAGTGCTTTGTTTCTGTGTTAAGTAAGATGGTAGAAACATATAGTAAGAAAAGTATCAATCTATCTGATTTCAAGTATGTTCACATGGTCAGTTCAGATGCTTTAGAGCGAGATTCACAAATAAGCATTTATGAAATTGGTCTGTAGAGGAAGTTTGTCTTTAACCATTTTATAAATTGATAGTGTTTACCGTACCTACAATGTGAGGGCTTATGTAGCTTTTAAAAAAAAAACATGCAATCCAACAGCTTACATTATCAATAAAGTCTGAATTCAGTTATTACTTGTTTTGAGGTACTTAACTTCAGTGCTCCAGTGTAGGAACAGTAACAGGCCATTTATATGTCTGTCATCCAGATTGGTATTTGGGAAGCACTTCACTGAGGCATGCTTATGGTAATGCAGGTCCTAACCTCAGAAAAATGCCTATGGTTATGTGGAATGAATCATACAAAAATGCTGTATACTTTTATATTTTTTTTATATTTTCATGTTACTCCCACCTGCTGAGCAGTTGACCTTACTGAGATACATTTTGGCAGTGAAACCTCCTGTGTATTTATCAATATCATTATTCCAGTTCCTGCAAGACTAACATATTGGTTTTATTTATTAGTCAATCTATATATTAGTCACTGAAAAGAAACTATCAGCACTAGAATTTTTCTTGAAGACTTGACTGGATTACAACTCAAAACACCAAAAAAAATCTTCTGAGAAGAATAATTCCCGGATGCAATGTAGTATTCCTGGAGTCCTCCCAAGCAGCAAAGTTTTAGTAAGAAGGTTTTTCCCACAGGGGAAAACAAAAGAGTTTTTCTGATTTTTCCATGCTGCTGTTTGGCATTAGGATGTCCATTATCTTATCTGATTAGCCACTTGACATTGAGTACTAACAAAACAATGCCTGGAATGAGCAGAAAAAGTCATATCCTGATCAACTCTGTTAACTCTGTACAGCCAAGAAAGAAAAGCTGCCTGTGGATAAAAGGCTATATGAAGATTGAATCGTCTTTATGAGAAAGAATGTATTTCAGCAGTAGATTATTGTGAATTGTGTGATTAGTTTTGCAGTTGCCCAGCTGTATGCTGTCTCTGGCATAATAACTATTATTCAGTATCCTTGAGCAGACAGATGTTCAGTTCTCCATAGGGAAATAGTCTCTTTTGCACATATTATTGTGTGGAGAGAAAAAATTATGACATTTGCTTGCAAAGGAAAGAAGCTTTTACTTGACTGAAGAATACAATAAGCTGTATTTTTCTTTCCAGAATATTCAGAAAAGATTCTGCTTCCTAACCTGTGATGCAGCTAGTTACTTAGGAGACAACCTGCGAGGAATAGGCTCCAAGTTTGTGAGGTCTTCTCAGATGTTAACATCATGTTCAGAATGTCCCACCCTTTTTGTAGATGCAGAAACAGTGAGTATATTTCTTTTCAAAAGGCATGTGCTGTGTTGCAGTGTGTTATTTTACTGGCTCGCTCTTTTACTTTTGAGGAACTCCTGAATATATATGTCAAAAAGATACTCACCTCCTATCTCTAATTTTATCTCTTAACCATATTTCCATGAATTTTCCATATTATATTATTAGGTAGATACTGGCAGATGGGCAATATAGAATCATAGAACAGTTATGATGTGTTAAGCCTTTGTGCCAGAAAACAATATAAAACAGGTGCCTGCTTGACCCTGCTGGCTCCACAAATGAAAAAAGGAGAAGCTATTTTTAGGGTAATTTGTTTAATGGTTTCATTTGAGTCAACGGTGGTGTGAGCTGGATGATAAAAATAAGTATTAGGGAATGAATGAGATGACCCTTCCCACTGTTTTCATTCTGGTCCATGTTTATGCAACAGCATCAGGACAGTGTGGCCTCACACAGAACTACAGAGGTAGGAACTTGCAAAATGTATTCTTGGGCCCACTGCTGTGACCGTGGAAGAGCTGTTCCTCTGTGGAGATGACGAGTTAGGCTTTGTGCAGTATTTTGTTGTCCTCTGCAAAGGTGTTAAACACAGAACACAGTTTCAACTCCACACTATCATTGGTGCAACTTTTGCTATTGAGTTTTCAGTATAGTGTTCTATTTATGTATAATTTTGCATAAATATATTTTTCAGCATTAGTATCTGTAAATTTAAGTGTACTTTTGCAAGGTCTTCACAATACTTTCTGCTCTGTTAATATTTTTAAAGTTAAATTTACTAAACCTTTTGATTTCATTTCTCCAGCTGCTCTCTTGTGGCCTTCTTGAAAAGCTGAAGTTCAGTGTTTTAGAACTACAGGAGTACCTGGACACATACAACAACAGGAAAGAAGCAACGCTCTCGGTATGCTGAATTATGTTTTGTACATGTGTATATTTGTTCTATATGTCTGCGTGCTATGTCAAGAGACTGCAGATACACTCAGATCTGGTTAAACTGATGTTCAATAAAAAAACATGTTTCAGTACTGGATTCATGAAATGTTTCTTCCTGAACATACGAACCAGGACTAAAAAAAATAGAGTTATTTTATCCCTTAATTTTAGAAACATTGGCATCTTTAATATTCTGGGTCTCTCCTTTCCCTTATTCAGTAATTAATTCATTTTCTTGGTTTATGCAATTCAAATACCAGCAGAAATCAGAAGTACACTTTTTAAATTACAGTCAAAGCAAATTGCCACAGTCTGTGTAAATAAAAAATGCAACCGCAGATTTTTATTTGTTTACATGCCATGCTGTGAAACTAAGATTTTGCTTACTTTTCTTCAAATCAAGCGATAGGTTGTGTTTATATCTTCCTTTAATTTCTCTCTCAAAACAGTGGCTTGCAAACTGCAAAGCAACGTTCGCTGGGGGCTCACGAGATGGAGTTATTACCTGCCAGCCAGGGGACTCAGAAGAGAAGGTAATGAATGAGCACTAATATTTCTCTCCTGTAAAGTAACATGTGTGATTGATAGATCTTGTTCTCAGACTCACAAGATCCTGCTGTACTTCCTCCTTGTCTCTCTGCTGGGCTTGGGCATAATCCAGTTTTCACACTTAAGGCTCAAAGGTATTGTTGCCTCAGCCCTGGCCACAGGAAATGGGAAGCGTTCAGAGGCAGTACTGCTGCCTTCCTAGTCTAGATGAGGAAGCAGAGCTAACCCTGTCTGGGTTGTGCATGCTCTCTGTTTTAGAAAGATGTTGCAGCAGCAGTTTCCCACAGCATAGAGTCTCTGAAAATCACCTCTGGAGTACTGCATTTCCACATTACACTCATTTTTATCTATAGCTGTTACACATTCGGTCTGCTCAATGGCAAGATTTGCCTGGTTGAAATACGCTTAGGTTAGTAGTTGTGAAATAAAGACTGTAAAATGGCCAGTGGAATAATTTATACTGTAGATAAGTATTCATAGCTATGGCAAAATATCACTTTTGAGCAAGTTTTACATGTACATATGCCCATATATATACACATAAGTATGTATATTCAGTGTGTTGATTCTAGTTAACAAATCAATCTTTTCAGAAATCAGCATCATCAGCAGGCATTCTTATTATTTAATATACTAAACTATAAGAAACAGCTGGTATCTTAGTGGCATAGAATGACTTGAGAAATGTTGTTTTGTAGAGTTGTTTTTTTTTCCTTTTGGAGATAAAAGAATGGAGGGATGGGGAATAGAGGGGTCTGGAAAGAATTAGCCAAAATCAGGAAGCAGCAACGACATGTAGAAAAAAGTGACATCTCCTCTTTCCATGTATTTTAACTTATAAAAGATAATGGTGACATTTTCAGAACACACAACTGACTCTCGTAACCATTTTTTTCAAATACTTTGGTTTATTCTTATTTTAGTTTAAGTTTGTCTTCTCCCCCTGTTCACTTTATTTTCTTCTGGTTGTATCTTAACCTCTCTTCCCACTTCTATGTATTTGTCTTCCCATCTTTGAACTTCCCTGATTTTTATTTTCTATGCCATTTCCCAAGAATCCCAAGCCCTTGCCACCCCTGCATTTTGGCTTCCTTGACCTTATTAGCAAATGTGATTTGCTAATAAATCTTGTGGCTGCAATCACAGGCAGTGGGAAAACTGTTCAATCTTCCCCCACCTGTCATTGGCACCAGCAAAAGTGACAGGCAGCTTCCAGTGCATTTATATAAGATACTGTCTATTCTGTAATAGGAATTGTGTACAGGGAAGTTACAAGTGAGCTATTCCCAAATCTGAAAAAGAGACCTGGAATACATGCTAGTACCTCTCCTGCAAGTACATCAGGAGAGGGAGATAAAGTATGCATAGGGAGGTGTAACTATTGGAACATGCATGTTGATCATCTACATTTACTTTTTTTTAAAAAGTAGAGGAGAAAGAGTGCTGAAGAGAAGAAATAAACTGTGAACTGAGCTCAAATAGCTGGCCTAAATGCATCTAGAAGTTAGTAAATGGCATGTTCCACTTATGTGGTATTGTTTTCAGCTAGGTGTTCTCTGTTTCAGAATTAAATGTGTGTTTTGTGAAGCCAAGTTCAGTATTTTTACTACTTATCAAACAGATTGAAAAGAGAAGTTTCTCAGTCCTTCAGAAGTCCCTGGTTTCTCCCCATCATTGTTCCTTCAGCCCAAAATGCATTATTCCTTGGAAGTTGACAGGATGGTAGGTCTTTGACCAATAAGCATCTTTCTTTTCTTCCCTTTCTCATTTATCTCTCAGTTGAAGCAGCGCTTCCCTATGAAACAGTCTGTTCAGTCAACGAAAGTGTAATGGGAGGAAGAGTCCAGGGAAACTGAGGAATGTGATTAGGAAGGGACAAGATAAAATTACTTCTAGACTATCAAGTATTATCTTTCCTGTCATTTTTTTTTCACCCTGAAAGCTAAAGAATCTAATAGTTGTAGGAAAAACCAAGGTAGCCACAAGGGATCCTGCTGAAGACTTCTGGCCTAAAACCAACATTGCTTAGCTAAGCACAAAACCTGACAGCTTCTGGAAAAGGTTCATAAATAATTGTAAGGACCAAAAAGCAACACCTTGCTCTCAGAACTCCCCGTTTGGTAAAAAGCTCGGGATAAAAATAGCCCCCTCTACAGACAAGACGTGAGACCAAATTCAGCATTAGCACAAGCGGATGCTTCACAAGTGCCTGCTGATGCTGGTATCTAACTTGGCATCAGTTTCTCTAATCAGATCTTATTTCAAAATAATTGCACATGATTTGTTGACTATTGTTACTGTTACTAAAAATGGGCAAAGGCAGAAATTGCTTGTTCTGACATTGAAGAAGCTTGAAATAGAAGTTGTCTAGGTCAGCTGCTGGAGCTAGCAACTTTTCTGAAATTGGGTGAAAGCTTCATGTCCCAGAATGTCTTTCCCCCCACCACCCTCTTATTCTTGCAACAGATTACATGATTTGGATGTGTCTCTGATTTGTAAGGTTTGATGCTACACTGAACAACAGAGTCTCAGGGACATAGGAGCCAATTGATAGACAAAAGATTAACTGGACATATTGTGACATTGTGCTGTCTGTCCAGGGGTAACAGTCTCAGATGAGTACAGCTATCGGTACACTCTTCAATCTTATGAAACAAGGCTCTTTTGAATCTAGTCAGTCTGGTTTTGTTTGGGTCTTTTTTCTCTGGAAAAGATATACATAAAAAGTTCTTTTTTTTCTTGTCAATTGAAACTGCTAATTCAGATAAGTATTTATCTCCCAGTGAGACATTCAGTTTACTCTGTAAATCCAAAGTCAGTATACACCTTCCTTAAACCTTGCTCATCCCAAAGCCCACTACAAGCTAATGGATGTGGCCTTTGCAAACTCAAACTGTTAGTGGATATTTACAACATGCTGCACACCATAAAAACTTGCTCCAAAAAATCAGAATGTAGCTGTTGCTATGATTTTTCCTGTGGCTAAACATCCAGTTACTCAAGGCTGCCAGTAAGACTGGAGGTGTACTTCTTGGGACCATAGTCATCTGGAATTCAGTTGAGTTACAGTAAAACTCAAGACACAGTGAGTCTCATTGTTAAGTTAGACATTCTTAATAATCAGTAACCAATTATCTGGCTGCTATTTGACAGACCCATAGATTGACAGGGAGGTAAAATTGGCTCAAGTAGGCAGCTTTCCTAAAGGAGGAACACATCTGTGTTATAGATTTCCCCAAACAGAATAGTTCCTACTGTCCTTCAAGTCCAGTGGATATTTAAGAATGCACAGCATATGCTGAATCTCTTTTTCTCTCTGATATATACACAATTTTTTATATATACCCACTTTCCTAGACTGTGGGAAAAGCTTTTGTCTGCTGGCATGTCAAATCAAATAGAATGCCTTAATAAAATGCACTTATAATTAATAACCCCTTGCACACAACAGTTATTTTGTTACGGTGGGACTCTTCTGTGCCAGTAAATAACTGAAGACTGTGTAGCCATCAAAGTGTTAATGTCTTAAGAAATAATGGTACAACTCTCATCTCTTTTCACTATGCAAAAATGATTCCTTGAAAAAAGCAAGAAGACCCATGATCTAAAAATTAGTGCTTTGCTGTCTTCCTTGTCTGCTAATTGTACAGAATAGTAATTCTCTGTCTCAATAAAAAAACTAAATCAGAGTGTTGCTGCATCCTCCTTAGGTGCAGCATTTACTAGCTGCATAAAGGACTGTGCGAGTGATCCAAATACTCTAAACATTTGGTATTGTCAGCTGCCAAAACCACTAATTGTGTAGTGTCTATCAACTAATCTAAACCAGTACTTCCTATACTATAGAAATTAAACTAGACATTGAGAACATGAGTGAAGGCTAGGATCATTCTAGCCGAGCCCTTGCTGCTTGGGACTAAAAGAATTGTCACTTAGTCCAATAATTAGTGTCTTTTCAACTTCAAAGGAATATTTCATTTTATGCTGAAAGAAAGAGGAAAATAAGTTACACTCATGGAATTATAGAGTGATACGGAGTTGAGCATCAGTATAGTTTAGGGAGATTTTGTATCCAGTATATTTTTTTTCTGTGAAGAAGGGCTTTTCATGTAATGTGAAATCCCTTCCCCACCTCTTTTTTTGGCTTCCCATGGTTTTGGAAGCAGTACAGAGAAGACAGTGTTTTCTGGGAAAAAAAATAATGGAATTCACTTACTTGCTGCTTCTCTCCTCTCTTCCCACGCCCGCCCCCCCACCTTCTTTAACGTAAATTCCATGACAAATTAGAAATTATATGTGGATTGCAATCTTTTTGAAAGTCCAAATGAAACTTGGTGGCACGCTAAACTTCAGAAGAGCTGAGACAGAGACAAACAAGATTTGAAAAACACAAGCCAGCACACCTGAGAATTTTATTAGAGTGCAGTGATCTGTCTGCTCTTGTCTTCTTATCTTGAATTTAGCTTTGCAAAGCTTAATTTACGTGAACTGCATGGAAGCCAAGATAGAAAGGGGCTTTCTCAAGAGTACTAAATAGAAGAAGAAAACTATTCAAGCAATGTAAAAGGCATGAAATTAGACATCGCAAGAGCTTCAAGCATAGTTTGTCATGGTTTTACAGAAGAGTAGGGCAGGATTTGGGACAACACTTTTCACGCATTTTTTAATAGTAAGGCCCATGGAAAGAAACCAGAATGAAATACTTTGTCAGGCTATAAAAAGTTAGCATTATTTCACATTTCTGTGTTTGTTGCCTTTGTACTGATGATAAGGTAAATAATTTTAATAAGACTTCCAAATGTTTTGTAACACTGTGTGCTTATGCACTGACATCAGGCTGTAACTGGGCAGATGTCATTGTGTTTGTTAGTTACAGCATTTACTGAGTGGGATAAATCAGAACTAATAAATCTGAAGAGCTAACTGAGGGTATTTAGACTGGAATTTATCATTAGAAGTTTGATTTTATTAAGAATGCTGTGCATGTTGTATGTGATATTTCCAACCAGTTATCAGGTTGAGGCAAGCATTGCTAATACTGCTGACAAGTTATGCTATTAAAGATGGGCTGTGCTTCCTATTGCATGCATTTCACTGACACTATACTTTCTTTCCTTTCCTTTTCTCCTGTGCCATGCTTGCTGTGTAGCAAATGGAATCTCTTGCAGTAAGTTGAAGTTCTTTCATATTCTTTGTCCATCTGTAGATGGACTAATACACCCCAGTTTTACTGTTTTACTTCTAAGCATGTTTTCCTTTTTCATTATAATTTTCCTGTAGAATATGTGGTTCTACATGCAGTGACTAAAATAATTTACTAATGTGTGTTTTGTGAAATCTAAAAATACTGCACCAAAATTCTCACACCTTCATATGTTTTAAGTGGTCATTTACATATTTTTTTTTTAAATCAAGCATTTAAATGTATGTGATATGCTGGAGTGGAAGATAACTTTTTTGTTATTTTAGAATTCATAATTCTCAATTTGGCCTAGTGAAAATCTACAATTTAGAGTTGACATATAGTTATGGTTTAAATTGGGTTTGTTTATATGTTGATTAATAGTTTCACCACTATTGGTTTCTAATACTTAGGAGGAACAAAGATGGAATTGCTTGATATGGTAACTAAATACTGAGTCAAACTTGAGTCTTTGATTTGACCTTAGTTTGTTTTCACTCAGGTTGGCAACCAGAACGGTGAAACTGAATTATTGTCCTGTAAGGACTGAAAAAAGTCATGTGTTACATGCCAAGCTATCTTAAGATTTTTATTTTTTTATGTTGTGCCGTGTCCTGGTTTTCAATTAACTTTTAACTCCCTGACAGCTTCAAGTAGATGTGTTTGTAACTGTTACATAATGTTGCTGGTTCTCCAGAATTTGAATAGTGAATTGGATCCCTGTTGGAGAACCTGGGGCTGTGTTCCAGCTAAAAAACAACCACAGAGCAAGCGTGTGTCCCCAGGCTCGTATTAGGGGTGAACAGTTAGCACCTTCCCTGCCTGGGGTGCCAGCCAGCCGCTGACATGCAGAGCATGGTTGGAGTAAGACAGAAGCCAGAACCATTTCCAGGAGGTTGTATCTAAACATTCACTCTTTATTTTGGGAGGAGAATGATCAGCAACACAAATGCAAGCATGGCGGTGCTCCGTGGCCTCAGTTACAGAGAATGGCCACTGGGCAGGTTTATTTAACAAGCAGCATCCTTCATGCCTTACCTCTTCTTTCTCCTGGCCACCAATAGGTTTTGTCCCTGCCCGTGAGTCTGTTCTGTCCTAGCAGGTTGCACAGCCATTCCCTCCCTTTTTTCCCCACTATGGATCTGATGGGCCTTCCTTCACTTCCTGTGGGTCTTTGCTGTCATATCAGGTGTGGTGGGATTCCATCTGGGACAGGAACACTCCAACCCTGACTACCAATAACAAACATAAAACATACCAACTCAGAAACCAGAAACAGTATATCACTACAGAGCTCAGACCAGGCAAATTTACAGTGCTGAGCTCTGCTGCTGTGGCAGAGCAAGGCTGATGTGCAAGCAGCCCTGTCTGCCAGGCCTTCAGCAGGACAAACCCTGCCAGGTTGACACCCTGTGGCTTGGCACTCTCCTCCTGCTCCCATTCTCCTCTATAAACCTCCTTCAGAAGGAGACTACCTCTACTTGATTTTGGCAGTGCCCTTGGATGACTGTTCATAGATGGTGATTGGTGTCCACTCCTCCCCGACAAACAAAGCTGAAATTTGCCAAAGATCATCTCCTTGACCTCAGCCCCTCAGCCTTGTATGGATGGTACAGAAATTTTGAAACTGGAAATGCATAAGGATACAGTTCTAATTTTGGCTTATTAATAAAAACCCTGGCACTTAAATATTGAACCATATGTAAATAAGAACTTCACTCAAATTAACATTTATCATGTTTTTAAAGTACTTTCAAAGTATTTGTGCTGGCATTTGCAGTTCAGTTCAGCAAGTAGCTGAAGTACATGCTGGTAGCTAAGCATGTATGAAGTGCTTTAAGGAAAAAAAGACATTAATTGCTGCTTCTCCTTTTCTGTCATGTTTGGCATGCAATTGTACTTGCAGAAGTTTCACTTCTTCCGTAATTTGCCAAAGATCAAATATGCCTCCCTTCCCCATCATGATCCAGCTGTGGAACTACCAGATTCCCCCTCCTGAAAGGCACACGAATACCAGGGTCATAAACATATTAACTTGAGTCCTCTGGCAGACATGCCCATCGCATGTTACTTCAATGTGCCCAACACCTTTTGTGTGGCACTGCACATCTCACTGGAAGAAACAAGTTAATATACATAGAACAGTATCTACTTAATCTGAGAGAATACATTGTAGAAGCCAGAGGTCCTCTTACACATTAAAATCCATCCATCATTTATATGGTTTCTTTAAGATGGTGGAAAATCCATGAGCTGAGGTTTAAGTTGCAGAGCTGGCACTTCCTACTGACTGCTTCTGGATGGATTTATTGCCTCTCTCTCTCTTCCCTTAGAGAAGCAGGCAGAAGCTTTGACCTCTCAGACAACTACTTCATTGCTTCCCTCTTGGACTTCCATCCTCTCAGAAATGGTCTTTGGCCCTTTCTGAAGTTTTAAAGAGTTTTATGTTTCATGCAGCAAAGTAATTTCCCCCATATTCTGCATCTGCTTTCCAGCTGCAAATTGGAGACAGTGAAGCTAACCTATATAAACTGCTTTGAGACTGATGCTGATGTGTGCTACATGAGAGCTAGCCATCATAATTTTTATTTTCAATGTCATATATGACTTACCTGCAGAAGAATGTTGTTTTCTGAAACAGTATATGATCATACTCCAGTAAAACAATGTTTTCTGAGAACTGGACTATCTCAGTGTGTTTTATTAGTTATTGAAAATTAGCCTAACTCACTGATCTGTATAATTTTTCTTCCACAAATCTTTCCTTAGCAATTGGAACTGTGTCAGAGATTATATAAACTGCACTTCCAGCTGCTGTTGCTTTTTCAGTCCTACTGTAAACTTATCGGACAAGTGCATGAAGTCAGTTCCATGCCAGAGGTATGTAACAAACTAAGAAGTCTTACAGTGAAAAAAACACTTTACTTTCATGTTCTTATATTTCTTTCTATGGACTTACACCAAAGATTACATCATTTCACCCTGAATATAAGTTTGCAGACAAAATCCTTCAGTACAGCAGCATCTGCATTAAAATATAGTCAAGAGACTGTATTTCTTGTAATTGTACTTTCAGAGACTGTGATCTTTTATACATTCAGTCTTCAAAAGTCATTTCGGTCAATGGTAACAAACTAGTATGATACATGAAATCTTACCTTCACTCACACACTTTACATGTACTGGGGACTTTATGTGAACATCTTCAAGTGGTTTATTTTTATTTTTAATGAGGCCTTAATTTTTAGGAAAATGAACCTTTATCCCACATACAGAAAACAGCCTTTTCCTAGGTCATGACTGATTTTCTCTGAACTTTGTGGGGACACTTAGACCAGGAGCACATGGAAATAACAAAATAATTGGGTAAATTAATCTTAATCTGGATGCAAAATTAATGTTTTTGCTGGAATAATGTGTTGTAATTTCCAGCCATATAAACTGTCTCTGTTGCATGTGCATTATACTAGAAACATCAGCAGCAGTTTTTGACAAACAGCTATTAAAGGGTTTTGCATCCTCTCATATCTGAGCAAACAAAGGTGTGTAGCGTAGAACTACTTTATATTTTGACTGCAAGCATACTGCCCGGTCTTATTCCCTAGATAAATACATTGAAATCAGTTTAATGTTTACATTAAACATTGAATATTAAATCTGTTTTAAATATATAATTAACTAAATACCTTAATGTCATCTTTTTCACGCTGTGATTTTTACAGCCTTTCCTCTTTACGTACTTTTCACACAGCACACTATCGCTTTTGACCCAAATAGCCGTTTTAGATAAATCTATGTATCTTTCTTTAAAATAAACAGATCTCAAGAGCAATACTGTTAGTCAAGTTTATTTTCAGCAATTGCATAAAATATGTAATCCTTTGAAATATATTTGAGGTGATTACTTTAAGCTGAATGAGCATCATCTAAGGAAAGGTTTAACTTTCCATTCCATATGTATGTTTCTCCTGATAAAGTGTATGTATTTTAAACTATTGAGGGGAAGAAGTTATTGTACTTTGTAGCTGTAAAACAAATTTGAAGCTATAAATGTATTTTATGACATATTCAAGTAGCTTAGAGAGTCTCTCTAAATAGAAATTGTTTTATCAGGTATGCTGTAGCAGTACAAAGAGCTTGAATATTTATTGTATCTTAAGACACTGTTCTGAAGGCTGGCTCGTTGTGACTAGGATGTCCACTTTTAAGAGAACACAGGACAGGAGGCATCTTAAAATAGTCTTAAATTTTAGAAATACTTTGTGTTCCTTATAAGAGAATTGATTTCAGTAACTGTATTTCACAGAAATTTTATAAATAATGCAGCCTGTGAAACTGCAAAACAATAATATGGGGAAGAGCTGTTTTACCATGAAATTCATATATTTTGCTGGAGCCATAAGCTATTACTGAAAAGAAGTTCCATCATTAGTTCATGTGAGAATGCTTATTTTTAGGATGTAAGAGCATGAAAAGATAGACTTTAGAAATTAACCGTTAACTTACTTATGAGTCTTTTGCCATGTGAACTTTTAAGTCTGACAAAGGGTTATACAATTCCTGTCCATCTGTTAATCATGTCAGATGCTGCATGTGTTTTGTAAATAAATGACAGCATCATTGCTAGGAGAAGTCTATGATATTTTCTTAAACTATCCACTATGGAATGAAAAAAGTAGCAGGGGTGAAAAATAAAAGATTGTTTAGATGTACTCTCGCATTTTAGCAAACCAAAAATACAGTATAGGGTTAAAGGAAGCACAAAGCTTAAAAATCTGTAGTTTATGTCTTCCCTATATTGTACAGAGCTCAGAGGTCAAGAAATTCCCTTGTGTTGAAAGAGGATCTTTTCCATAATGTGTACATACAATATAGTACAGGCTTGAAATAGCTACTGCCTTTGGTACCCGTGGAGAATGAAAATACCCATCTCTCATCTTTCTCCTTGCAACAGCTGTTAAATATGTCAAGAGAACTGAGTGAGTTGAAGAAAAACCTTAAGGATGCTACTGCTGCAATCGCAGCTGAGCCTCTAACGATGGAATCTGAGCCCACATTCAATTCTACAGAAGCAGCTATTCAGTCCATGCTGGAGTGCTTGAAAAACAATGAACTTGTTAAAGCCGTGCGACAAATAAGAGAATGCAGGCAAGTTTTGCTACGTGGCTCATATTAGGCTTTCACGTTATTAGAAAAGTATGCATTTATTACCTTCCTAAGTAACTTTATACTAAATGTAACATGCTGAGTCAGCATAATTAATTGAATGTTTCAAGAAGGTAAATGGAGGCATTGATATTACTAACTTTTGCAGCAGTGTGCCACAAGTAACAGTATCAAATCAGTAATACATACATTATTTGCAACATACGTTGCTTGCAACAATTAAAGTGTTTAATTACACTGAGTAGAGCAAAAGTACTTCTGTGAGGCTCTTAAGAATATTTTTACAGAACTAATTCCTTATAGGTGAATGTCACTGGCATCAGCTAACATTCAGCCCAGTTCCACTTATTTGAGTGAGTTTTCTTAAGCTTTTTGGTTTTTAGATAGTAAGAATTGTGCTTTTATGTGATTTCAGTGCTTGATAACAGACTGAGTAACAAACGAGTAGCATAAACCAGTGAGTTGCTTTTGGCTTATGAGCATGTGTGAGTCAGTTCTCCTTTTAGAGATCTCTATGACCCGGCTTCCATCTGTGCTGTGCTAATATACACACATTCTCTTCCTGTTTGATTGCAGGATTTTGTGGCCCAATGATATCTTTGGAAGTAGCTCTGATGATGAAGTCCAGACACTACTGAACATTTACTTCAGGCACCAAACCTTGGGTCAGACGGGCACCTATGCACTGGTGGGCTCCAACCAGAGCCTGACTGAAATCTGTACCAAATTAATGGAACTGAATATAGAGATCCGCGACATGATCCGCCGAGCTCAGAGTTACCGGGTCATCAATACTTTTCTTCCAGACCCCAGCATTTCCGGCACAAGTCTCTGACAGGACTCTTGTGTCCTCTTTCAAGCTGGGAGTGCTGCCCTGTTGGAGTGAGGTGGCTCAATGTCTTCTCAGCCTTACAAAGGTTTGGTCAAACTGTACTCACTCTTGTTACATTTAGGATTTCTTCTAAAAAGAGATGGGCTGAACTTCAAATGTGTAGCAATACTGTAAGGACAAAGGTAGCATAGAGCATCTGGGACAACATCCTTTGTTCTGTGTTGCACAAAAATCAGTTAGCATTTCACTGAGCAACTGCAACTCACTACTGAAGAAGTGACTTCCATTGCATACCAAAGCCTACTACACTGAACAATACTTCCTTTATAGCAAATTAATTTTAGGTTGGCAAAAGTGCAATGTTTCCTTCACTAAATAATATTTTTTTGTTAAAAAAAAAATCAACTTGTACATTTTTTTCCTTTTTTCTCTCATTTGGTTGAGTGAAAGATGGGCAGAATGAAGCTGGCCACAGAATCTTACAAACTTGTTGGTCAAAAGCTGAGAGCCTGTGTATATGAAACAAATTGTAAATGGACTACAGTTTAATGTACACTGTAATTTGAATATGATTACTGTATCTTAAAACAACGAGCTGCTATGAAGTACATTTCCTAATGTTACTAGGCTACTGTCTCTGAAGGTACTGGATCATATTGCAGAGGTCTGTTCTTAGGCCCCTCAAGCATCATGAATGGTCTTGGTAGATTTTCTTTTTTTGTTGTTTTTTTTAAAGGACCTTGGCTGCTTTTTACTAGAGGGTTGCTTTTATGAATATATTTATACTATTAAAGGATGGTTGATCTAATTTAACTTGCCATTTTGTAGGAGAAAGTCCCATCACAGAGTCAAATCTTTTGAACTGTTATGCATGCATATTTTTATTTAATATAAATTTTGAGTATAAAAAGTAAAAATATTAACGTGAAATGCAAGTTCTCATGTTAAGTTTCTTTAAAGAGATGTCTTATTTTATTTGCAATGTACATATAAAGGTCATACCTGTATGGTTTTTTTCTTACATTTAACTGCTGTCCAGTGTTAAATGTATGCATGTAAATCTGTTGCACATCTGAGACACTTTTATTCTGACAACTATGTAACTTATTCACTCTGTAAATACACTTACCGTTTTTTGTGAAGTAACTTTGGTTGATATTTGGATCAGTACATCCATTTAACTAAAATATAAAAGTCATATATAATCACAACAGAGTACGTGCTTCTTTTGAAGATTGTGTTCTTGTCTGAATCTATACTGTTGCAGATGGTATCCATGATCAGCAGCCCCAAGACACCTTTCCCATCACTTATGGTGAAACCATTCATTACACTGAAATATACCAGTGAGAAATGCAAGGGCTTTATTGTCAGTCCGTAGTTGCAACTCATCCAGGAAGAGGACACTGACTAAAGCAGTTTCATAACAAAAAAAAAATCCAAAATACAGATGAAGGTTTGTTTCTGTTAAAAACATCAGTAATGGTCCTGTTCATTCCAGTGCTGGGTTTTGGTGGGTTTTTTCTTATACTAAATGCAAAAGAAAAGCTCTCCAGCCTGATGTATCAGCCTCACCTCTGAGAATGCAGTAAAGCCCTCTCTCTTGCACCCCTTTTTCATTTTCAGAACACTCTCACCATTTTATGTGAATCCTGAAAAGTACTTGTATTGATGTCAAGGGGTGGAATCAACTATCAACTTCTTTTACAGGTTTCTAGTTTTGCAGTCCATACAGCTCTGCAGCACAGTTGCAGGTCAAAATAAATGCAAGGCAAATCACACAGCAATTTTTCTGACTAAAATAATCTGCAACGGTTAAAGTCGTCTTCAAATTTCAGTTGTGTATTTCACTTTTGAAAGCTATTCGGAACTGTTATTGGGGTGGTCTGCAAAAAGTTTTAGTGGTTGGTGAAAGCTAAGACCTGCTCTACCACTTAGCAAAATCGTGGATATTTTATGGATCACAGTCACAGGAAAATTCAGGTGTGAAGGGACCCGAGGAGGTCACATAGTCCAGTCTCCACTTTGAAAGAGGGTCAACCATGAGATTAGACCAGGTTATTCAGGCCTTTATCCATTTGGGTCTTGAAAAAATTCAAGGATGGAGAGTGCACAGCCTCCCTAGACAACCTGTTGTACTTGAGTGTTCTCATGGTGGAAAAGCTTTTCCTTTATCCTGTCAGCACCCATCTAGTTTTATGTGTTGACTCTCAGGCAGCTATTATGAGCCACACTGAAGGGCCTTGTCCCTACTGAATATGACAACGCTCCTGTTGGCCCATCCCTGATGAGATCTTTCCAAACGGCAGTATTGCCCTCAGCTGTATCAGCTAGTCCCCCCAGTTTGATGTCACCTACAAACTTGACAGGTATACACTCATGCCTCTTCCAGATCACTGGTAAAGACTTTGAACAAGACAGACTACCCAGTATACATCCCTCATTACTGGCCTGGAGGTAGAGTATGATCCATTAAGCAACTTCATTGTTACTCCCTCCAATTACATTCAAGCCACCTATGCTGGAGGTACATTAAATGACAAGAAAACTTCTGAGGAACAAACCAGTATTGAATTGGAGGCACCAGGACTTATTCTACCTCTTTTAGGACACATTAAGCCTAGAAAATGTGTTACATGATCACAGATAGCCCAGCTCAAGAAGTATTTCCCCTGCTCACTTGGAGGAAACGTGGAACATACACTCTTCCCTTGTATGTTACAGGCATAATCTTCTGGCATACAGTTTTTGATCAAACGGCCTTTTTTTGTATGCAGAGGCAGTGGAAAGAGACAAAGATACATTTACCCCAGATGTTATGCTCCAGAACATTTGCATCTTCCACATTAGTTCAGTTTGAGTAACTGAAGGAAAAACTTCGTCCCAGTTTTAATCTTTGCATCCCCTAAAGGCAGACTACACACAAAACTTACTTGCTTTAGGAAACCAAATAGGTTCTGTTTCCTTCCAGATAGACTTTCCTGTTTTATCCCAGCAAGATGAAACTAAGGGATAGCACACTTCTACTGAACTTTATTCACAGCATATATACAATTAAGTTATGTATTTTATAAATAGTACAAAAGTCTTTATCCATTATCCAATGCCAGGTCAAAAGCCTAAAGTCAAAACATTGTAAGAGACTGACAAAAAGCAAAGCACAAAACAGAAGGAGGTCACACAGATCAGACAATGTATTTGAAGCTGTAAGTGCTATCACAGGACAACCTCTTGCCTTTGCAGCGGCCACAGAGTTCTTGGCGATGAGGTCTCCTGAGATCAATGTGTCTTTTCTTCTGAGGGCAGGAACAACGAGTCTTTGAACAGGTCTTAGGAAACAAAACATTTTATTAGTAGTAGATCAAAAGTGCTCACTTCATGTTAGTGATATTTTGTTTTCCTTAATCACAGCAACACATTTGAGCTAATACACTTAAAAGAGCTCGTAGTAAAAACTCTGTGCATTTAAGCTGTAAGAGCCTTCTCACCTAGAAGCACACAACCCTACCCTTCATGTAGCTAGGCACAGTACTGTCTGAACAGAAAACCGTTCATGTAAGCCATCTGCAGGAGAGGGAGTCCTACCCCCTTACACCTTTCCCAAGTACCATTTCCCAGTACTTTGATGAAAGCAAGTTCTCATCCAGAGAAAGTCAGAATCTAATTCAGCATCTGTAAACTATTAGACTTTATTATAATCTGTCAGTTTTACCAGGATACTGACATCTGCAACTCACCTGGCACTGGATTGCTTCCACTCGATAGGGATTGAAGGCCTTTTGGCATTTGCGACATAGCTGCTTGAAGTACACCTGAAAAAAACCAAGTCCTTGATTACTACAGAGACTTCCTCAGGGTGTTCAGTACCTAAATTTGTGCCAAAGCATCCAATTTGTCACAGATTTGGTGCCAGTGTTACAAGTTTCAGGGGCAAGAAATGACTCGTTAACTACCTTGTTGCTTCCAGAAATGCACCACACATAAGCACTCTCCCATCTGGTCTTGCATTCTTTGCAGTGGAAATAGCCATACTTCTGCTCCAAAAACTGC
>JANHGB010008171.1:0-77119 GCA_026283785.1 Coracopsis vasa
GCAGAGCATGAGACTCAGAAAGTCCTTGGTCAGAGTAAACATTACTGAGCAGCAACTGAAAACATCGGTGTTATCAGTGCCGTTCTGAGGCTAAAGTCAAAACCACAGCACTGCACCAGCTACTAAGAAGGAGAAAAAATGACTGCTACTGCTGACTTCAGTACAATATTCAGAACTTCCTCCTTTCCCAGTAATTTTGACCTCAAGAAGTACTGGAAAATTCAAGACTTGCTCACTCTTAGAAAACTATCCACACTTCTAGATGCTACCGCCATAGCTCTGCAATAGTCAACTGCTAATTGATTAACACTGATGGACAAGAGGCTCAGCTGAGGAACTGAGACATTTGCAGCTCCCTTCTACAACGTACTAGTGTAGGTGATGGCACACACATCTGGATCACTCACCTCGCCTCGGGCATCTCAAGGAATACACCGAGCATGTGCTGCTGATTTGCAGGAGGCGATGCCCAGGGAGTGAAGGCATCCTCCACTGCAGGAAGAAGGATGCAGCAAGGTGGGGATGCAGCCCTCACATTGTGAATTATGCCCTAGTAGTGACCTAGTGCATCCTCCCAGTGCTCAGGGGCCATCTTGCAGCACAGATCATGCCAACAGGAAAGCACAATTGAAAGATCAAACATACTACATATCTGTAACTACAGAAATAGACGCATGCACAGAACAAGTCCCTCTAGAGCTGTCAAGCGAGATTTGAAACCCAGTTTCTTTGGCACTGGGCACACAAATCTTCAGCAGCTAAAGATCTTGACTGACAGTGGGAGCAGCACACGGATAATGTTTGCTGTGCACACAAACCTGCAAACAGCAGAAACAGTTTGGGGACTTCTGCTTTACAAAATAGTTTTACCATTCAGAGATGGTAACCCTTGAGATAAAAAAAAAAAAAAAGGCAAAAAAGTTTTCAAGATTACAACTTTTTCAGATAAGAGAAGGCTTATAAAAACCACCAACAAAAAACAGAGAAGAAAGGACCCTGGGATTCATCCATCCTGCTCCATATAATCCCCAAACAGGTTGTGTGCAATAAGGATTCTATTATTACTTAATATTTTTGCCTTACATAATTTAGCACAGCACTGGATGCTGCAAAACCTTTTAACCCCTGCATTTTTTTCACTCTCCATTTACAAACAACTGGTGACTTTTCTCTACGGAAGCAAGGTACACAAGCTCATAAGTTTGGTAGCATTTCATCCCCTCGTGATAAAAAAATCATAAACAATTACCTAAAAAACAAACCAGGAGAAATCCTAAACAGAAGAAAATCATTAGTGCTAGAGCTTCAACAGAGGGCAACAGAGATGGCCTTGCTTGGAGCACAGCCCCTCACTCAAAAGGACAATCAAAGGGTGTCTACTGCCTCTTTTACAAATGCAGTTTGGAAGGCACAAAGAAGTGGGTGTAACACCACGTCAGGCAATGTAAATATGCAGGTATGTGTTCAATTACTTCACCTTTAAAGACTGGTTCAGTCTAACTATTTACAAGCAGATGGGGTGCACACAGGTTCTGATACACAGGCTTGATGTATTTACCTTTGAAATCTGGCACTGCTGGTGGCTGTTTTTCAACCAAAGTGTGTGTATGCAAAAGCCAGATCATTTTCATCGTGCTGTGCAGTGTATAGCTGCACCTTTCAGTCTAAATATCTATACTGCTCAAGAAAATGCCCTTTTTCTTTTGAAGCAGGAGAGTACAAACCTCAAAGATTCATTTCTTTGTAAAGACTAAGGCCCAAATGAGCACAGCCAACACACTATTACACACCAGCTCCAGTTACATGCAAATATAGCCAAGGCAGATCTTTGTCAACACATCTCATAGCAGAAATCCACATTGCAGAGAATAAAGTTGGTATAAACTATATTTTCATATATTACTTCACGTTGAAAGAAATATTGGTGACCTTATCCAGCATGACTGTTATAATGGTAATAAAACTGAATCTTGGAAGATTACACTTCTGGTCAAAGTAGTAAAATGTGACCTTATGTTATTCAACATCGACTTTTATTATATTAATTCAGACACAAAAACTGCATTAAAATGATGTTAAGTGTCTGGCTTTCAAGCACAACAGTTAAGAAATCTGATCTGCAAGTAAGACTTCTTCACCAACTCTTCATTTCACATCTCACATGGCAACACGTGGCACAAAATCCTTAGAGCTGCCCAGAGGATCTCAAATCTGGTAGTTTGAGCTCCTTGAATAAAAATCTGCTTGTATCTCAGCCACAAAGAACATGGCAGGGGTGACACAATGTACTGCACCTCCAGGGTTCATACATGGTGGCCTCAATGTAACAAAATAAATCAAAATCCCAGAATGAGGAGTTAATCTTGGGATCATTTGGGAATACAAAGGGCTAAATGCCAACTGCTAACCACCAGAATGATGTTTTTTACAATCATTTTTAATATCGCAGCAGCGTTTCAAATTCAAACACAGAAAAAACATGTTTAGTCTAAGGTCATCAATGAAGATCTAGGATTCTGCAGACCCACATACTCTGAACTCCCACTGAGTTCACTAAAAATACAGGACATGGAGAGAGCAGCATGTCAGAGCATTGCAGCTCTCAGAACAGAATGAGGTCTGGAACTATTTTGGGGCATAGCAAAAAGTTGCAAGCTAGAGCTCTCTGGCATTCTTTTTTAGTTTTCTTCTATAGTTAGTGTTTATTCACAGGCAAATATCGCTACACCAGAAAAAGACTTTTCAGGGTTACAAGACAACTCCTAGCTTTAAAAAAAAACCCTACAGAAATAGTAATCATTTCAAAAGCCTCCAGAATCTCAGTGATCGCAGAACAGGCACCAATATGGGGATTTGAGCATTCAATTGCAATGTGGTAATTCTGCACTCAGATCCTGTTAGGAGCATACTGACTGTGTTACATGCTGACAGTGATTTTTAATGAGAAATTCAACAGCCATTTCAGTAACAACAATTAGCAGGACATCAACCATTTTAACCATTTTATTTTTTTTCACAGGAAAGAACCCATATTTTCTGGCCAGCTTAAATTTGCCAATATGCCTCATTTTAACAATTCTAAGAATTCAACGAGGTCACAAACACCTTCCACTACGTTGGCAAGTTGCAAATTTCTGTTACAAATTTTGGACAGAAAGAGAAAAATGTTGGATTTTTATAGATTTTTACAGATTTTTATAGATTTTTATAAATTGCATCATCTGTCAATAACATTGATTTTGTGCCTGGCAAATACTGATACACATTTTTCATGGGCCAAGCAACATCAGCTCAGTGAAGACAGCAGAATTCCTCTCATCTGTGGGCCAGGTATTGCAAAACGAAGCTAAAACCAAAAAGAAGAGGGTTTGTTACCAGGGTGCCTGACAAACACTTATTTCACTGCAGTAACCTAGATTACAGACTTGGCTTTTTAGGCTCTGACTGGCAACGCTGCAGCTGTCCTGTAGTAAAGGTGACATCTCATTTCAACAGCAGCTTCAGCCCAACACATCTTTCAGGTACGTGCACCAGGTGTACTCTCTTCCTAGACCCTCCAGCATCACTGGAGAATATCAACAGCACATTTGTGCAGGAGATCTTCTGCCCTGGCTGAAGTTGCGCCCCCAGTGATGGGCTGACAGTGCAGTGCTCAGGGTCTATGCAGATGCCTTGATTTGGCTCCCTTCCCCTCTCAGGGGTGCAACTCGGTCATGCTTTATTGTAAAAAACAACCTCTTTATCAACACATTTCAGCAGGTTTCTCCCAGTCTGCCCATATTCACGCCTCACCTTCATATAATGCGCTCTTTTAACAATGCATAATGCACAGCAGGCCCCGACACCTGGATATAAAAGCCTCTTTCTTTGCTCTTTGCCTCTTCTCCTACATTACTTGCATCCCACTATGATCCATCTCCTCTTATTTAAGAGGACAGAAATGTGACTAGTAAGGCATGTTATGAACTAGAGTATTCCACACAAAAAAACACTGCTAAGCCCTCTGTGGCCAAACTAATTACAATTGTACTCTCTCTGGCTTGATGAAGCTAAATGGAGACATACAAAATGCCTCTGAAAACAGAAAAACATGCAAGTGAAAAATGTTCATATGGAGAAATATGCATAGAGCATCGAGGCTTCAGGAGCAGCAGTTTATAGACCCAGTTACTACTATGTGCATTTTAAATTTGAACGCCTCCTCAGTATTCATGAAGTGTATCACAGTTCAATAGCTGTTTTCATGAGTTGTGCCTTCATTAGGTGAACAACATTAAACACCTGGGATACTGTTCAAACTAGTCCTAAGGGGCAAATTTTCATGACAAATGAGCTGAGATAAATTTTACAACTGAAAAAAAAAAGCATCTCTTTTTCACAATGGTGAATTTACTCCTTGTTTCAAATAAATAATATAAAGCAACAAAGACACAAAGTTAATTTAATATTTCTTCTACCAAATCCCCACAGAAAAGCTTTCAGTTGGCTGTGCAAATGAGAACACTTTCAACTACCAGGAGAGTAAATACTTATTGACAAATGTGCTCTTTTCCCCCCTTTCAGGGTAATGGGGTTAATTCCCCACTATCTTTGGAAACTCCTCTATGTTCGTTACCAGGGTGACTTCTTGTGCCTTTACGGCTAACAGTAACTTACAGCTTTTCTTCAGATCTGCTTTCTTTTTTCTTAAGGCTTGCTTAGATTCTTACATGGATAATGTTCCACTGGAGATGGCACCAAGTGTACATTTTTATCTGCTTCCTCCCTCATTCAGAGCCTGCCTTGCTCAACACTGAGTGAACAGTGCCTCATGCATGCACAGTCCTCTGGCTCAGAGTGCCTTCCTACCCAAAAGCTTTGGGAAAGCACAAGGACAGCTAATTGCACAAAGTCCTCTTGCCCTGCAAGCCTGCCGTGACTTCCCACAGCTCTTGCCATCCCATTGCACGTGTGGGAAAGGTCAGCCCCCCTCCAGGATACTGCTATGAGGACAGAGAAGCGTTTTGTAGATGGGGCTTTCTTCTCCCCACTTGCAACTGGCCCTGTCGAAATGGGGCTAACCCAGACAGCTGAGTGAACTGTAAAAATACTTACAATCAGTCAGACTGGAGGCCTGACAGCTCGTATCAGTCAGCTATCAGTGACTGTCATACAGTCTGGCAGAGTCAGGGACAGTCTATTTCAACTGGATCCATAAAACCCAGGCAGCACGACAATGTCAGTCCCATGCCCTGCAGAGAAATACTGATACTGTCATCTACACTGTGAGCCAACACTCATGCCAGAGGCATGCCAGGACACAGAGACAGACTTACACCTTCATTGTGTCCAGACATCGAGTCATAGAGAACACATATGGAGAGGCAGAAGGGGCAGGTAGGACCAGCCTGCTATTCCTAATGCTGCCAAAATCATATGCAGGAAGACTCAGTTTGTGATCCTTGCTCCTGGCATCCTCCCCTGAGCACTTACAACAGTTACAAATAGAGAGAGGCAGCTGTACTTTGAGATTATTCTAATAACTACTATTTCCATAAACCTTCATTCTAGCTTCCTAAGTCAGTTGGTTCCCCCTTCAACGCCATCACAGCAAGGTAATACCGTCTAGCTGAGTAATATGTGTAGATGCACTAATAGGTGTGGTAGAAACTCTCAAGACATTTTCTTTTATTCCTCTTTTTTGCTGTCTTTCTGGTTTATTATACCCTATTATATTCCAGGTCTCTTCCAAGCAGCCCACTGAGCTTTTCATACTTAATAAAACATAAAAATTAAAGCAATGAATAAATATTAGAAATATCCTTCTTACTCGATTAGCTACTCCACAGTGGACTGTAACCCTTTCAGTGCAGTCAGCTAATCCCATTAGCTGGTCAAGCAATTTTCCCTACTGCTTCTAGGAGTACAGAGCTCACTAAAAAATACATTTAGAACCATGCTCACCCTTTAGATTAGATTAAGCTACCTACACAACTCTGAAGTGTTTTCCTAAGGTTTAAGACCTATATAATAATGCCTGTATTTTTCACAATTCAGTGGGTATGCACTGCTCCTAAAAACTGCTCCAGGCTCAGTTTCATTTCAAGGTTAGACCCTCCTCCAAAGTACCAACTAATGTGGAATTACAGGCCAAGGGAACACAGACTTTCTTCAAAGATTACTAAAATCTTTTTCCTCATAGTGAGCAAGGAATTGCCCCAAATTTGGTCAGAAAATTTGAGGAAGGCTTGAACAGGGGCAGGCTGGCTCCTGTGGATTGCACATCAGTGACTGCTGGCCTTGGATGCGCAAGAGGCTGCAAACCTTGACTCAAGTCTCCCCTGTGCTGGTTCCTGTTCATAAGGACTTGGTGGTTTTTTGCTCTAAGCTCATGCTTCAAGCCCTGTATGGGACAACATGGGAAATAAGGGAGGACAGCTGGAACCTGCCTCCTGCTCCCAAATACCTCCATTAAGGTACCAGGGAACCTCTGAAAACATCCTATCCTCCTTCCATTCTCACCTCTTGAAACCACTTCCTTGCTGGTTAATGGATTCAAAGCATGGGCACGCTCCAGAGGATGCTTGGATCTAAATCCATTTTTTCCAGTGGTTTGAAGGCAGATGAAGATGGTTCACTGCCAACATCAGTTATTTTTTACCTGCACTACAAAATACCAAATTCTCCAGGTCCCAAAAGCAAAACTAGAAGCAAGGTGCTAGCTCCTGCCCAGGGAAACTTAGAAATAGTCCCTCCTAAAAAATATACAAGGCAGACAGTGAACTGGAATGCAGAAGGAAAATAAACATTCTGAAAAATTAGAACAGCAGAACAGGCTACATATGAGTGAAAAATCCAGTAGTGTTTGCAGTGTAAACCCTCTCCATGTGGTCTCATTTTAAGGGTGCAAGAAAGCAAAAAAGTACCAAAGTTTAGCCATTTACATCAGGTAATAATGCCAGAAACGTGTTATGTCGTTCTATTATATGCCTAAACAAAGGGTGTTAGAAGAGATCTTTGACACCAGTAACTAGAAAGGCAAATTATTTTAAACCAGTGGCATCCTGAAGGGTGTTTTCATAAAGGTTCATAAATTGGCTGGTATTGAAGCTGAGTTTAGCTCAGCTCACAGTATTCTTCACAGGTGAATTATTGGAACAACATGAGGCTACTGAGAAAATGTTCTCTGAGATGAGCCCTAATTATAACAGTGTAAAACACACTAATAGAGCACTAATAGAGCACATCTTCCAGTGAGAACCATTCCAAAAAAACACGACTTCTTGGGATATGTGTGAATTCCCCACATTCTCCAAGAAGCAGCAGAGTAATAGTAAATATTTGGTTGGCACAGCTTCAGCATACAGCTCACATACACTGAGATTTGAGGGCTCCGAGTCAAGAAGATGCTTCAGTGAATGCTTGAGTTTGAATATTTACACATCAGCCGCCTTCTTCCTCCACAGCTGCTCCCCAGAAGGCCCCTGAATGACAGCGTAACCCAGGAGATAAGACAGGCTCTGCTCCAGCTAAATCAAAAGCAGGTAGTGCTGTGAAGCTGGGGATGTCTGAAGAACAATGTTTGCCCTGAACCAGGGATGTAAAGGCCTTATTTTCATAAATGAAACATTTCTGTGATACACAAGCGAGGACTTCAGCAGGAAAAGGACAGACTGCAGAAAATTCACCACATCATAGGTATGCAGAAAAATCAACTGTAACATTTGCCCAAGAAAGGAGATTAACAGAGCTTTGATGGGTAGGTCCTTAAATAATCCCCATGGAAATCTTTAATAGGAAATGCATTTAGAAACACATTTGTCTGCTTGGAATAACAAGGTCCGTGTTTTTATAAAGTCAGGCACACCAAGCAGAGCGCACACAGTGGAGAGGAAAGCACACAGACATGGATCACAGGCACTCAAGCTCAATGGGCAGACAGCAGCACAGCTCCTTGAGCACACAAGGTCACACAACCCTCTATCACAGGAGCCAAGAGGGATGCTTGCCCTGCAAACCCACACCTCTGGCTCTCAAGGAGCCAAGCTGAGCTCTGGCACAACTGAGGATCTGCATCACAATGGATCATTTGGCAACAGAAATGCTGAACACTGAGTCCATAAGCAGGACAATATGAGTAGATTCATCTCACTGCAGACACACCTTTTATCTACTTAGCAGTATTTGACATGTTAAGGAAGCCAACATGCGTGGAAGAGAGAATGCATTTCAGTCGGTGACATTTTCACTACAATACTCAGAGTTAAAAATGCATTAGCAGTAACTTCCCATCTATCAAAAGCATGAGGCAGGAAGCAACCCTTGCCTGGCAGAGTCTAAGAATGCTATTAAATGTGCCGGAGGCCAGACTCTGTCCTTTTTTACGATCCATTAGCATAAGGAGGACATTTCACATAAGTCTACATGGTTCTAGGGCAGCATAACTTGCCACCTCTCTACCTGACTGCTACTTCGGATTGCCCCACTACCAAGCATCAAGAGCTAAGGAAAAATGTTTTTTAAAACACATTCATACTCTGACCCATACAATACTTGCTCATTATTTGAATTCCTATAGCATATAAACAGTAATTACAGTCTCATATGGCTGGAATGAGTGCTAAGGGTATGCAGTTGCATCATCTGATTGGCAGTAGCTATACAAGCACACACTATCTGCCCTCAGTGAATTCTGGGGACATAGTTTGTGCTCAAGGAAAGAATGTTACTGTTGGGCAATAAGATCATGAAACCCCCAATAGGCTGATGTGGACATCCGTCCGTCCATATGTGGGGTCACTGAGCCTGCATCTTGCCATCAACCTGCCTTTCGTTTGCAAACTTGTGAATCCCCGTGCTCCTCATCCTTCTCCTGTTCACAGAAGTAGAGATCACAACAGCAGTTCACAATTGCAGCTCCCCACTGATGCAAGAAATGCACCTCACGTGAGACTGACAAAAAGCTGAGGACAAAGGGAATTAAAGGGAATTTAAACCACCACTGCACAATGCCATCCTGTAAAACTCTAAACTGCCCCATTCAGAGAGGCTAGCAGTCTAAAGCTCCCCAAAGCCTGCCACAACAGAGGCCGTGCATCCATCCATCATGGCCCAGAAGTGTCAGGGCTGTCCCGATTTGGCTGCCAGTGCTCTACCTGCATTAGTTGCTACTTCCTAGGGGCTTCTGTGTTTATAGAACAGTTACCAGAGCCCAGCATCCTGCGTTCCACAGTGCACTCAGTTAACTTTCATCTGTATATTTAGCTCTCTACAGAAGACTTGTGTAAGAGACATTCAAAGAATCTTCTTTGGAGTGGCATAAGGTAGGAACCAGACACAGGCATGCTTGCTCCTGCTCTCTGTGGGAAGAAAGGAGCAGGGCAGGTGAATACTCTCAGTGTCACTACTCTTTCTGCCATTCTAATGAATGCTTCTCACAGCCGCCTTTCTGAGGGAAAGCCTGCAGTTTCTTTACATAATGACTTCAGAATAAATTGCATGGGGATCAGGACAGACAGAAAATTATTACTTGCAAGTACAGTTCCGCATCAAAGGCTTCTTAGTTACTTCTTTATTTGGATCATACTCACCGTGTTTCTAATGATACAAGCATATAAACACGTGTAGTGCCTTTACCATGACTAGCAGTTACTTTGGGGTAAAGCCACAAGTGCAGGCATTGGAAGTAACCAGCTGCCTAACTATGATTAGAATAAAAATGGGTTTCCTGCTCATTTCTTCAGGGTCCCAATAGTTAATCCTAAAACCTTTCACCTCGCAGTGAATTTTAGATGCTACTTGAAAGTAGCCATGACTTTAGGAGCAGGCAAACTATCTTTTATGTCTTCTTTAGGCACCCCTGTTGAGTCATATTCTTGAGGAATTGTTAGGGGTATCTAGGATTTGGACAACGTCGATTCTTCTCAGATAATGCTCTCACAGTCAATGAGATGGTCAAGAGGTACTGCAAGTCTTGCCTAGTAGCACCTGGAATGGCAAACCTATTTCTATTAGCCAGGGCAGGGGAAGGAACTGAGAGCAGTTGTTAAAAACCAGCGCAGGCAGCTTCCTGCAGACACAACATCTCAAGATGCTGAAAAAGAACAAGTTCTTCTGCTCTTGAACCCAACAGATGCTGTGGGGTGAGCTGAGGGAAAATTCTCCCTGGGCCTTAAATATGACAGAATTAGAGCCAAACTTCTCCATTCATTTCCTGCTATACCTTGGGCTCAATTCACCTAACTTTAACCATCTAAATATTAGAGTAGTTTAAATGTGCTTAAATCTAGTTTAAACCTGTCTTCAGGGGAAAGAGCAAGACTTCTCTAGAATGCAACTTTCCTGTCCTATGGCAGCTGTTCCAGTTAACCAGGATAAACTGCCTCCTGGAATTATCTGCTTCTTTTCAGCCTAGATGAGTGCCAGAGATCAGAGATGACCCATGTGAAATAAAGGGCTGGGTAACTGCAAGGTGTGTGTGTGTGTGTGTGTGTTACAGTCAGGTTCCCAAGCAAGCACAGAACATAGATTTCAGCTTACCCCAGGGAAATGCATGGTTGTGAGGGTACTCTGCCTGGTTCTTGGCTTTATCACTAGGATTGTTTTATTATCAAGGAAGGAAAGGTTGCCTCTGGCTTTTAGAGACCCACAGATCCAAACCTGACAGGCTCCAGGTGAATGGTAAAGCCAAAGCCATCAATTCCTGTCTTCTGCAAGCTGTAGTGGGGCAACAGATGAAAGCAGAAAGCGAGAAAGGTGGCAGTGTCAGGAACTTGTGCTGAATTACAGTCTAGTGTATCAGGACAGCAGTCAGGTAGGCAGAGTGAGCTACAGAGGCAGTACCAATCCTGGCAGTAGGTCCTAATTTCTAACATCTAGATTAGGTATTGTGTTCAGGTTGCTCAGTGTTGGCAAGCCACCCTCTCTGCCTTACCCTGGTCTGAATAGTAACAGTCCGGTGCTTTCATCCTGACTACTGATAAAAATATTAGAAGTGACAAGTGACACCAATTTGAAGGAAACACAGAAATCTTATACCAGTATGATCAGCTTTACCAGCACCACTTGGAATCAAATTTAAGAAGCCCAGACAAAATCACGGCTGCCTTTTGCTTGAGTACCCAATTATTTTGCAACATTTTAATTTCCTAACTTATAATTCCTGTTTGATCATTCTCATGAGAAGTGGACTAATAACACTGCCAGGCTTGCTTTCTGTCCCTATCCTTCCCACATCACACTTCCACCAGTTTTAGCTTCTGATTCACACCAAACTATTGAGCACTTGGGGCATCATTCCAGTTCCCTGAAACTTTGAAACAGGTTGTGACTTTTTTCCCCAATTATTTTGTCACAGACCATAATTTTAATTTTAGAAATTAGTTAAACTTAGCCCCCCAAAATGTCAAAGTTGCCACAGAAGCCTCGCTACATTTTGAACAAGTAGGATATAAAGCTTAGGGGGAGAGAGAGAGAGCAGGCGCAAGTGAGCAGAATGGCAGATATATTTGTAGGAACCATATACATGTCTAGCTTGATAAATCCATCTGCCTGCGTACGCATTTATCTAACAAAAAGAAACAGATAAAATGTGCAAAAAGAAACAGTAATTGTAAATAACAGCCTCTGTTGTTCTTGTTTCTTTCTAAAAACTAGTCAATTTGATTTCTGAGGTCTTGAGCTACATTTTCTGTTGCAGACTATTTATTCCAACCACAGGAAGTCAAAGCGTCTACAGAACATCAGTCTATTATTAACCTTGGGACTGGCAGCTTATTAAAAGTCATAGGTTGAGTATTCCAATTATCAGCCAAGGAGATGGAAAAAAGCAAATTAAACATTGTGGCAAACAACAAGGGCCTTGTGTGCCACTGCATGCAGTAGAACGTTGCTTTGTCTAGTGTCTGTTGTTTTGGAGTTCTCAGAGGACTGGAGATGGGGGATACTGTGCTTGTTTTCAGAGATCCTTGTATATTTGTCTCTGTTACGTAAATTCCTGCTCCCATCAGGGCTGAGGGCTATTAATAGAGATCACGAGGACTCAGAAAATTGCACTTTTCTGTTCCTGTACTACTTCAGACTTTGATCCTGTAAACACTCATCCACATTAAAAACTCCACAAGCTTGCAGCATTTAAAAGCACAAGCGTCCATGCCAAAACACACGCTGTATTTCCCATCTTACTTCTCACCTGCTCATGAAGTTACTTTTTCATTTCAAACATTAGAATTCTGTACTATATCAGGGAAATTCATGCTCTTGAAACCTGCCACTTACATAGGCTGTGCCACTTAGGAGTTTGAAACCCATGTGTAAGAACGCACACCCATCCAATAGCCTGGTAAGCTGTAAATATTGGCTATTTAATGTCATATAGAGCTCACAGTTGGTATTTTACGTGACAAAATCTCTGGGCCTGGCACAGATAATCTATGTAATCCCCATATATAGGGGAGCACTTGCAGGAGCTCTGTTTTACAGCATCTCGACTGCCTTTTTTATTACTTCCTATTTCTATAATCTACAGAATTTTGTACCCACAATCATGCATTTATGCATGATTTGCCCTACTTGTATCCAAATAGCTTAGTGCTGGGACCATAAAAAATGAAGCTTTCTCTGCAGAAAAACTAAATGGAATGAAGAAGCTGAAGCTACTATTCCCCTCCTGTGCCAATCATACGCACTGCAGCCTTTGACCCTTCATAGTGAATTTGTTAGGCTGATGTAATGTGGAGGGAGTTGCATTTTCCTTTCCAGTGAAGGAAATCATGTCTAATACTAATTATTTTTCATTCACCCGGGCTGCTAACAGAGCTGCAGTGTGGCCTTGTTTTCTGCCTAGCATTAAATAGTGAGTTTGTTGGAAATAGTCAGCACTGCTACATATGCTGATATAGGCACTACAGAGAAAAAGTTGAGGTCTGTTTTTTCCCCTCAAGCACTGTTAAACGAACCTAAATCAGTCATCTCCAGAGATTATCTATTTTTTTGTATTGACCTGCAGTACACTAAAGCTCAGAAGTATTTATCCCAATTTCTACTCAGGTATACAGTGGGTAATCGTGATGTCAGACTGAGAAGAAACAAATATCTTTAAGACAAAATGGAAACAGGATTTTCTGCAGAAAAATTATCCTTACTAATTGGAAGCCAACATTGCCATCACATACCTGTACAGTGGCAATTTCTGTGCTCCACTTGGAACACAAGCCCCACAAAGAGACACCGGTTAGAAAGAGATAGTAAGAATTATTGCGCTGCATACAAATGAGCTGTGGCAAACATTTGTGTTACTTCTGAAGTGTCACAATTAAAATGCAGAATGGTGCAACAACATACGAAGAGTGCTATAAATGCAGCTCACGGAAGCAATTTGGAGGGTTTTTTTATTTAGACATCTCTTACTTCTACTTGTGTACTTGAATTCTGATATTAACTTATTTTATCCAATCACATTCAGTGACTCAGCAAGAAATAATGCATGTTTTTTTAAATCAGCCCCAAATCCAAAGAAATCGCAAGTTTTCTTCTCTTACCACTCCCTAAAATATAAATAAATGCTAAAAAGGGATTGTTCCACAAAGCAAATGGAGGAGAAGGCCCCTAATGCAGAACAGCTTCATAGCACAACAGTAACAAAAAGTAATAAGATCTGAATGTCGTCTCATAATATGATTCTCTACAGAAACAAAATGCTTTATGAATAATAGAACACTCCCATTCAGAATTACAGTCTCATTCTTTTGTATTTTTAACCTCTCTTCTTATGTGATAAGGAAGGTACCCTTGACTGCTTTGTACTTCTATCCTCTTGAAGCTGAAACGCACTGGCATATCATCTATGAGTCACAGAAGAGACTTCATTAGCAATTCCAGGTTCAGGATGCTACAAACTGACATCTCTAGTGTGCATCTCCTTGTCACTTTACCCTTCCTTAGCACAAAAAGTAATAAAAAAATCTCCTGTCAAACACTTTGTAGACACATGAGTCTCTAGATGGAAATGAGTATTTTAAACCCAAATCCTCTAACCACAAAAGGCAATGAGAAACCTGGCTAGTAGTGGACAGTGATAATAATACACATTGATCATGAATCTTCAAAGCCCAGTGGTATTACTCTGAAGGTTTCTTTTCTTCCATACAAATACTAAAAGTAGTTGCTTAAGTATAAGGAAACCAACTTACAGAGTAACTGGAATATTTGTAAACAAATACAACTTTGTGGAAGGACTCAAGAATTACACGTCGGTGATGTCCGTAACACCCAGAAAATACATCACAATAAATAACCATGGAATAAGTTTCCAGTTCCCTAATTCTCAGTGTACAAAAATAAGCAGTTATTTGTTTAGTGAATATCCTTCATTCTGTTACAAAGAAGGTTTATGCTACCCATAAAATATCCTATGGCCAGCATGTAAACAAGAGACTGCTTCCAGAGCCAGCTGGCTTGCTGCCACACTGAGCAACATTGAGAGTAGTCCACCTTGCCTCTTGGCAAGCAATCCTTATGGACCTGGCCTACGTACATGTACAGACACAACTGCCATCCACAGGGAGACAGGATAGTTCTGGCATCACTAATAGGAAATTCTCCTTTTAGGGGAAAGTTCTCGAAGCTCACACTTGCTCTCACCTTGAACAGGCAAATATCAAAGCTCCCCCAAAGTCAGATGTGGAAATTTTGGCATTGAGGGGAATGAGGCTTTTGCTTTTAAAACAGAAGTATAAACATGATGACAAGATCGAAAAACTTAATCAAGGCAGAAATTACACGACTGACCCTGTTTATAAACATAAGCAATTTGCAGCATGACATGGTAAAAAAACTCCCATGCTTTAAAAATAGTGTAGTCAGAAGACAAATCTATACCCAGTCGAGTTTAATTTGTTTGCATTAAAATGTTAAGACAAGGGCTAATATGAAATCTGTAACAGCATCTTTACTCTTCAGGTTTATATATTGCTCCTAACAGTTTCATCATAAAATACCATGCAAAACATTAATCACATAATCCTGTCTCCTCTGTAATTTATATTGCTAACCCATTTCACAAAGAAACAAGCTGAGAAGATAGACAGGTAGACCACAGGCAAAGCTGCCGTTTATGCTTAAGCCTTTCTAATTCCACTCTTGACCCAGCTTTGTGCACCCTCATGTGCTGTCTGGACTCTGCACACCCTTCTCCAGTAATGCATCTGCAATTTGTCAACCCAATGTGGATGTGCGGGCTTGCAAGCTGTCTTATTTCTAGATAGTTTTGGTTATTCCTCAATAAGGAACCAAACGTTTGAGAACAGAAACTCAGCTAAATGGAGATACTTTAGCTCCATGACAGAACGGAGCTCTGTCCAGCACAGAAGGAGCTCAGGAGATACCCACCCAAAAGCTAGTACCCGGCTACTTCTTTCAGCCAAAGACGTAACCTAGGGCCAGGTTTCAAACACACATGACCCAAGAACTATTTTGGCCTAATACTGCTGTGTGACCTTGGTTCAGATTTAATGAGAAACCTGTTGCTGAAATGGGATAGAGACCATGAGCTAAAGCCCTGCAAGAGTAAAGAGAGCAAAGTGCAATTGCTGAGTCGATAATCATTACCTACTCAGTCAAAAAATACCAACATGAAAATATATAAAGCTATAAAGGGAGGAAAAAAAAAAATAAAGCAAAAAAGCAGAAGGTGGGAACTTAGCAAGACTGAGGAGCAGGTTTTTCCAGGAGATAACAGAGGTAAACACTGTCCCCAGATTGCATCTGTTCTTACTGCTGTTCCTTTGTGGATGGCAAAATATACCCAGAAAAAAGATGTTCCCCCCACAAAGAACAGGGTTCTCAAACATAAGTTGGAACTTCAGTAGTAAATCCTACCTTAGGATTCAAGGAGCTTAAGTCACACTGAATGGCAAGCTGGAGATGGATAGAATAAACATGGCTACAAGTATCAGTCAGCAAATCGACCAAAGAAGTCAAAGACAGCTTCAGGCATGGGATGTGCGTGTCACACAGTAAGTCTGGGGGATTTGTAGAATTGCCTCCTTGCTCTTCTGCTGCCTATATTTTTGAACTCCTGTATTACCTAGAAAAGAAAACTGAAGAACTATACCCAAATGCAGCATGTGCACAGCCGTGCCAGGCAGTAAAGAAAGTTCTTTCCACTAACAGGCTCAACAGGGAACTGCATCTCAGACTCCAGAATGCAGTGAGAGCGTTAGTGACCCTTCATTACTATGGAAAACACTGAGCACCCTAAGTTCCTTTGCAGCAGAAGGAAGAGTGAAGCCTACTAAATAATGTGCTGCTGCCTCAGTGAAGCAACAAGTGTCAGATTCATTAAGAAATGCTTAATGCAGGGCATTTGCATGCAGCATCCAGCTGCACAGGAGGACCAGGTGTGTGCCAGCATCACCCACGAGCAGCCTTGGCTTCTGCCCATCATGCTAGTATCAGTGATCAGGCCCTAATTCCCCACTGCTTCACCCCTGCGTATCCAGCCTCTGAGTAGGAATAGCATTCTTCCTTCCCCAGGCAGAGGTTGAGAGCTGCCACATCTTATCATCCTGCACCATTCTCTTGTAAGCTAGAACTGAGGTAAAATCTCTAAAAACCAACTGATTGTCCATAAGCAAAAGTTGAAACTATTACATATCTAGGATTTTACACAGTGAAACTGTTAGCAAGATTAAAACACCCAAAACAGTGCAAAATTAGCACCTGCCAGGAACATTTGGGATTCAAACATTGTTAGAGACTGCAATAAGTAGAGCAGAACAGATAGATATCCTCCCATAACACACACACTGACAGGCAGGTGTCCCTGAACACGCTTTGTTCCCCATTCCTCTTCAAGCCAGCACAAAATTGCCTCTGGTGACTGAGAAAATACACTCTATGCTCAATCATCTGTAACTTCATGAAGTGTTGAAGGATGGTTGGCTTCAGGTGTGAAAGCAAAGCGAAATATTTTAGTAATGGATTTGAGTAGGTTCAAAGAATTTACAAAAACATCTACTTGGTGAGACAGTGAGACTGCCAGAGTATGAGAGGTCTGCACACTATCTAAAAACAGTGTGATCCCCAGCTCTTCAAACCCAGACGTGATTTGAAGGGCAATTCACTTATTACTATTCTCCTTGGCATGACAGATTTCTTCTTATGCCAAGACATCAGATCCAGAACTAAAGTAAACAGGACATTCTTCCAGTGAAGAACACACAACATCACATTTTCTTTCTCAGACTAGGACACTGGCTTCCCAACATGAGGCACTAATTATATAAACATCTTTCCTTATTCCCTTTTCAAAAGCTGGTTTGATTAAAACTTAACTGAACCATAGAATCATAGAATGGTTGGGGTTGGAAACGACCTTAAGATCATCTAATTCCAAACCCCCTGCCATGGCATGGACGCCTCACACTAGACCATGTCTCCCAAGACTCTGTCTAATAAATGCAAACTGATAACACATGACAGATACGAACTTATAGTTTAAAAATGGTGAATTTCTAGAACCAATCTCAATGAAATTTAATCCACTTTTTGTGGCTCTCTTTCAGCAATATTAATCTGTAGGTTCTAATATCTCTCTAGTACTATCTGGTCTCAAGGCTGACTTAAAAAGGCCAGGGAATGACTACACAAAAATGGGAACTGGGCCAAAAAGCAATTAACTTTTTTTTCCTACCATTTCATTATATTTACACATATACGGAACACATAGCCAGACATCATTCCAAGGGGCTTTTTCTTTTAAATCAGGCTAAAAAAGCAATGCTCAGCACACATCTAGCAGGCAATGGTCAATGAAAAGTTACATATTAGACTGCTGTGATTCCCATATGATTTCTCTTACTACTCTTTCATTTCCAAACTATTTCTGAATAGTACATTTCACATTTCAAAGGTGTATCTAAGTAACCTATTTCCTCATACGTATCTAATGCAACTAATTGTAATGGTAGCAACATAAACTAGACTGATACATTCCATAAACGCAATGCTTCCAAGTAAGAATTCCAGCCATTCTGGGTGCAGGTGGTGCCCGTTTCAATTGACTAAATAAGCAATATAAATCTTTCGTTTGTAACAGAGGCCAAATTCTTCAACAGCTTCTAACTTGTAAGTTTCTGGAACTAGGAACTTTGTATCCCTTTGCCAGTCAATTAGTCTTCAGTTGCTGCTCAAAATCCCTGTCAATCCCTGCTCATAAAGAACAGCCCGATGATTTGAACATTCATGACCAAGAATCCCTATGTGCTTTTATTAAAATCCACTCAAATGGTGAGGTAAACCAGATCCTCTTAACGCCACTGCTGGATCAGGACCAAGCTGTACACATATTACGGCTGCAACTTTTACCTCCAGCCTTACTGTTATAACCATAACTCTGCCGCCATTCTTGTTCTGACATTGTAATCAAGATGTAGACTCACTACAGGTAGTAAGGATGTAGAAGTGAGTCCATCTTATCTGCTCCATAAGGTACCTACTATGCCTCAGGGCATCACAAACTAATGGAATGCAATTATATAATATCTTAAAGGCATGTAAAGCATGATTGCCTCTTCTAAGGACCCAAAGATATCAGGTAATTCATTCGACTGTACTCACCATTAACTTACGGTAACTGGTAACTCATTGCTATGAATTAAAGCTATTGGCTTCAGCATACTTGATATAGCAGCATTGTGAGCTGGAGCTCTGACCATGAAAGCTATTTTGAGAAGCATTTGTATAACTTATAGGGTTCATTTCAAGACATGTCAGAGACCTACATTTTGTAAAGTGCCTGAATAAGTTTTCTGGAAGTCAGTGTCCCACCCTCCTTCCCCCAAAACTCCTCAGTTTTGGTTTTATCCATGTAAAAAACCAGTTTGATTATTGCACATTTTGCGATCCTATACGTCGTTGTTTGAGGTTTTTTAAACTGTTCCACTCTTACTTAATTGCTTTCAGGCAGACTATAGAAGGAACTCAGGATCTAACAAGCTCTCACATATAGAAAACCTCTGCTCTGTTAAAAGGCCACAAAGAAATGCAACCTTTTCATTTTGCACCCTACTGATCAATATGAAAATGGCTAGGTTGCCATGCTCCCTCTGAATAATTTATCCTGTTGCTGCTAGCCAAGTCAGGATCCTGGGCTGGATGAACCGTTGGTCCAACCTAAGAGGCGGTTCCTACATCCACATTGCTTCCTTAAGGCCAGGCTGGATGTGGTTCTGGGCATCCTCATCTAGTTGAAGATGTCCCTGCTCATTGCAGGGGGGTTGGACTAGATGACCTTTGAAAGGTCCCTTCCAACCCAAACTACTCTATGATTCTATTTAAGGAATTCATTATGAACATCCTTTTTGAATTTAGCTTCCCACTGAGTGATCATTCATAGCTCAAGACATACTTCACAATACCGTCCTGAATAGTGTTAAATTGGTGTTCTCTGCTCCACTGGGCAATCCATCTGGATGTGTGAAGAAAAATCAAGAATTATTTACACAATTATTTCCAGCTGACAGACACTGGCAACAAGTAACAGCCACATAACACTTGGAAGCTCTATACCTCATTTGAACCACAAAAAGATGAAGCTTCATGGCAAATTCATTATTATGATTAGAAGGAAATAATAACCATTCCAAGCCAAACAACTACCTGAGGAAGCAAATGTCACTTATATTGCTGGATTCATTTGATGTATCTTTAATGCAGAATACGTATTAATATAACAAATGAGGAACCCAACCAAGATTTCAGAGGACAGCCTCTCAGTACAGCCTGAGAAAAATTGACTTAAAATGAATTTAGATCACAGAATCAATATCTAGGGATTAACTAAGGATCACTGAACCCTTTATTATTGATCCACCCAAATATCGTCCTTTTACCATGCAGCACACAATTACTTGTTATTTTTACAAATTCACACAATAAGAATCAACAAACCGTGTACTGATTAAAATTCAGTGCTGAATAAATTACATGAGAAATTAAAGTCATTGCAAAAACAAGAGCATGTTGTTACAAAATTCACAGGCTTCATGCCCCCCTTAACTAAGATACAAAATGAGTGCTTGCTTCCTTGTCATCTCATTTCAGTCTCTCTGGGACTCCGATGCTAACTGGTCCTCTGCACCTTCTCCTAACATAGGAGTACATTTGAAAAAGAAACTCTATGAAGTTTTCACTGTATATTTCTACTTTGTAAAGACAACTGGCTTGATTTTCCCGCTAACCCCCCACCCCACCACCACCATAAACAGGCTACACTGTATTTGTGCATTTCAATCTCTTAATTTATCAGTGACTAACTGCACTGCATAGGAAGAACACCGCCGCTCAATTCACATTGCTAATAAACTGTATCATGCTAGAATATGCTTTTTCACCCAGTTTCATAACTTCCCCTCCAAAATTATTAAATGGAATAAGAAGAGACTTTTCTGACAACACCATTAAACTTAAACCCTGCTCTCCATAAACAAGCTGCATCTCCACAGAACATGCAGCTCCTCAGTGCTAAGGGAAGTTGTACTCTTGCATTCAGGCCTGAAAGGCTCTGGGTGAAAAACCCACGACACAGTTGAGCTAAATCCACCTAAAGCTTTCAAATAATGGAGGCTTCATTAATGAACTACACTGAGAAATACATGATAAAAGCTATTCATCGAAAAATCTACCACACTCACAGGAATAACAGGTGCCTTATAAAGATATATCCAACTGGTTTTGAACACAAACCTCTCAAAACACCTGAACCATTTGTTATATATGTTATTTTCCCTGAAATTATAATTACTGCTCTTTTATTCTGTATCAGAATCCCACAGGGACATTGTAAGTAAGAGAGCATGTTTTAACCTTCCATTTCTGTATCAGTCAGGAGAGCGGAAGTCAAGACCATGTCACAGTTACGACTACTACAAAAGCCTCAACCAGAAACAGAGAAGCCATTTTATGAGTACTTTATATTTGTCTGGTTTTGTAGGCACAAACAGAAATCTGTTGATATATAACAAATTTCAGGCAAAATTGCATTGAGACCCATTAGCTATGGCGTTTGTACAAAACCAATGTAAAAACCAAAACAACAAACAAATGTTTAACTCATGAATATTCTTAGGATGCTCATATATAGGCTTTAGGTTTCTAAGTAGATGCAGTCCCAGAACACGCAGTTACACAATAGAATGTGCACCAAGAGGAAAAGTTAAAAATAAGGATGCGGAAAAAGACGAAAGAAAGAAAAAAAAAAGAAGAAAGAAAAAAAGAAAAAAAGAAAAAAAGAGGAGAGGAAAAAAAAGGAAAAATAAAAGTTAAAAGGAGCAAAAAATGAAAAAAAACCCAAACCCAACACTGAGTCCAAGAAGACAAAGCAGCTTTTGGATAGTGGAATTTTGTAACACATTATTTGTTAGAATAAAAAGAATTAGAAAGGTTCCAAGTGTGCAAATAATGGCATCCCACAACACAGAAATTCTATAAAACATAAAATGAAAGTGCTTTATAGCTAATTTAAAAAAAAATGGTAAATTAAATTAGGCAGTTAGGAGAGGCAAATACTCCCACTATCCTTCTAAATTATCCTGCCTTCTATCCAGAAATCAGCCTCCAAAGCTTCTCAAATCTCACCTTGTGAGGCACAGTTCCCAAAGGATGCCTATAAATACAGCCCTGCTTGACAAGCTTTCCACTCAAATAAAAAAGCTGTTGCATTGCAAGTAAATTTAATTTCTAAAATTTCATTCCCTACCACAATCCCTCCATCTCCTCAATTCCAAAAGTAAGACAAAGACAAAATAAATCATTATGTGGAGGCAGTAAAACAATATGGTTTATAATTTTCCTTTTTCTGACCTTTGAAGGCGTGCAGTTCCCTCTGAACTTACTTGAGTGAGCTGTGCGGTGGTTGGCATTTTTCAATTTGAAGCAGTAATGAAGGAGCGTAACTATGACTAATGTGCCATAGTTGCTTTGCTCTATTCTGTCATTTCCTTCCATCCTAAACGATAATATCTGCCATGCATTTTAAAAGTACACAGCGAGGCTTTTCAGCACGCTCTCTATACCATCATGTCACTGATTTCAACCCTGCTGTAAACAAGCTGCAAAGATATTCACCAAGGAAAACAGGTTGCACAGCAGTCTAGGGACACATTGCAGGGATGGACAACAAAAACTGTTAAATTCACCTGGTTTTATTACTTTCCCATAATGCATTTTTAAGGAATCATAGAATATTTGGGGTTGGAAAGGACCTTAAGACCACACGGTTCCAACCCCCTGCTATGGGCAGGGACACCTCACACTAGACCATGTCGTGCAAGGCTCTGTCCAACCTGGCATCACAACAGGTATAACATAAGTCAATTTTCTGGGGAGGTGAAAGGCTGTATTCTTAGCAAAGGGAAGCTGCAGAAACTGGGAAACCTGCACCAGTGTATTCTAACAGAAGGTCCTCTTCAATATCTGAATTATCCCTGTAATCTGTATTTCTTTACTACAGAAGGTGAGGTTAGCAAATCACAGCACATAAGCTATTTCTGCTGAGCTCCTTCTGAAGGTTTCTCCCTAATGGTGCCAGCAGGGTATACTGGGAAAACACTGTAAGTTTAATCATGCTTTATCATGAAAAATGGCCTCTCTTCATCAGGGCGGGCTAAAGGAAGTGAAATACAGTAATATTTGGGTTTCTCTTGGCACAGAAAGAAAAGCCCCTCCACTAATTACATTTTTTTTGTCCAGACATTGGAAAGCGATCCCTGATTCAGGACTACTTTAAATGTTAGCTCCATATTTTCACTGAAATCAATCAAAAGTGTGTCTTATTAAATAAGCATTTCTTAGATTCAATTTACCAAGCAGTGACCTTAACTATTGTTACACTGCAGAACAACAGAACCCAACATTCTTTTCTAGATGATTACAAACCAAATTTCCTTTAAATTATTCACAACATGAAAAAATATGATTAAATAGTCAATGTTCTTAACATACTGCAAATACGTATTAAGGAAGTATTGACTTCCAAAGGAAAAATCCTCATCCTCTCCTCCACCTTGGGCAGTGCAACATTCACCACTTTCAACAAACTAAACTGGGAAAACTTTAACAGATGTCTAGAAATTATGCACCGCTTGCTAACAACTGAAACTTCTCCCCTGGAAAAGTTCTGTGGAAGATTTGAACACTTTCTGTATTACACATCTCACAAGAGAAACCCGAATAAAAACTTCCATCCTTTTCCCAAAGTATTGGGT
Source organism: Coracopsis vasa (assembly GCA_026283785.1). Lineage (NCBI taxonomy): Eukaryota > Metazoa > Chordata > Aves > Psittaciformes > Psittacidae > Coracopsis > Coracopsis vasa. Next base: position 23,244 of record JANHGB010008171.1, read on the forward strand.
CCATTTCTTTTGCCCAATAGCAAAGAAAAAGGTTGTATTGTTAAATTGTAAAGTCTTACCTGAATATTTTATGTGCTGACTGCAAAGTGCATGCTCTGGAGAAGCAGCAGTCCCCTGATCTCTTAAGGGGAGGAAGCCCAGGCAATAAACCTGCTCTCTATCCCTTTGCCAGGGCACCAGCCTCTCTTCCCATCCCCACACGTTTTGACCTTAAGCAAGGGGTCTGATCAACCTTGGCTAGGAACAGCCTCAACATAAAAATTCATAGATATTTCAAGGAAATCGGCAGGCAGGAGGAGAGGAGAGAGTTGGAGATAACACCACACAGAGAGAGGCTGGGGACACGCAGCAGCTGCAGCCTCTTGAGAGCTGCAGGGGCCACTCAGCTGCATGACTCGCAGGCACGTTTGGGATGTCAGAAGACATATGACAGGATGTGTGCACCGTGTATTATTCCTTTCATGAACAGACAGCTGCTCTGAGAAGCATGCAGTACAGGGTTAAGGCTGCAAACAGAGGTTGGGAAAGATACAAATGTGGATCAGATAAGGACCTTCTCCATCTCCCCACTTGCATGAGTTCTGACTATGGGAGAAGCCAACACAAGTGCCTAGAGGGCTGCAACTAACCTGGAAAACCTGAATGGCTACAGAGAAATACCAACACCACTGGACAATACCAACATCCACATTTCCTGAGCAAAGTGTGTGGATAGGTGAAATGCTGCAATACTGCTAAGAAAGGGACACATCTTCCCCCAGGCTCTAGAAACTACAGTCGCTGTCTAATTAGGAGTGTTAGAAAAGACTACTCTCTTTCCCTGAAAATGACACATGACTGAAGGGAATGTCTAAACCTGAAACCATTAATCATATTTGCCAGGAAGCCCGCAGTGTGCAGCAAACATCTGGCTGTTTGTTCACTGCGATTTGCTTGCTTGTCTTGAAGGCTGCTTTACAAAGGTGACAATATTTGCACAGCTCTTGAAACCCTATTTTATTGCTACTAGATTACACACAGTATCTCCTCACTCCCTTCATACTGTCAAAAAAGAGCACCCTACATTTGCAGCAGTCTTGAATGAGTGTCTCTGAGCAGAGCAGACACTCTTGGTCTACAAAGTTGTGCTGGTCAGAAAAGCTCTCAGACACATCAGTTCAAAACAGGAAAACTGTTTTATTTCAGCAGAGAGGATATTACAGCCTCCAACACTATTACCCAAAAGAGGTTCAACTAGCGGGAATCAACATCCTGTTGTGCTTGCAGAGGCTTTTCTCATCCCTATCTCACTTCCCTCTGGGCTCCCATACAATTAATATGCTAACCCAGTGTCGCGTCAATGATACTGAAAATAACCTATTAATGCTATTGGGCATCCTGGGGAACATTGCTGAGACTGCCGACCATGCAGCTGTCCTCCATTTGGGACAGTTGAGAGGGATCAATGAGCTCACTTACGGACTCAGGAGGAAAACAACGTAGCGGGTTCCAGCCCTTGAACACAGCTATGCCTCCACCCAAATAAAAACTAGTTTTCTGAGTCTCATTTGAGTTCAGTTTGTGTTCACATACATGAGAGAGAGCGAGCTCAGAAACAGATTAAAAGAAAAGCACAACACAGAGATGTTTCTGGCTGATTCCTTCAGTACAGGGTTAGAATTACTTTTATTCTCTGAGTAATCTACAATGGATCAGTAGGTTCACTGGACCAATCCCCAGTCTTGCCTTCTAACTGAAGTAACTCCTGGAGATCCTAAATCTTGACAAAATTTCTGGCTGAAGAGACTACAGACTTGGTTTACTTACACACTCCATTTATATAGCAGCTCTGGAGCAGTGCATTTACTGGCAGAACCGTCATATTGGCATCTAGAGAAGTAACCGGCAATAAAAGCTTTAGATTTTCCTGTGAGTGCTCCAGATTCTGTATTTGGAAGTTCTAGAGTCTCCAAGAATACTTTTAATTATTTATTCTCTGCAGAAAGTCCAGATGCTTCCTGGATTGGTGATTAACTTCTTAATAGAAAAGCAGTAACTTCCTGTCAACAAGTAATAATCTAACCTTAGTACTAGAGCAGCATGGCAATGCCAGAGGGAAAAGAGAAGGTCTCTTGGTTAAAGTGCTGAGCAGAGGCACTGGAGATGAGCTCTAAATATCAGATCACACTATACACTTGTCCCACATAGAATCTCCCTTGGGCTATAGGGGTAGTTTCTGACTCCATAGAGGTGGTGTGATGAGAACTTCAGTAATAACCAGGGATTGTAAAGATACTACACTAGTTTATACAACTAGTTTGCTGGCCATTTCAGCCAGGATTGTTGTTCATCCCTTAAGGTCCACACAACATCCTGCTTACCCATAATTTTATGATCTATCTCCTTTGTGTTTCTGCCTAACAGGCAGAAGAATATAGATCACCACTCTTTCTGAGCGGTGAAGTATGCTGTCTGTGCTCAGACTGAAATCCTTTATTATAATTTTCCCAACATTCTGAGTAGCCTGCCAGGAGATATTTAGAAGAATAATAAATCTGACTGGTGCCAGGGCTGTGGAGAAGGGCTCAGGACTAATGCAGAGATCTGTTTTTATGAGTGTCGTCTGTTCCCGTTCTGCCAAAGGAAGAATGGCATATTGAAATTACTCTGCTGTAGGCAAGAACAGCAAGGACAGCACATTATCCTCTGTTGGCACCCAGGGGGGAAGGAAAGAGAAAAAGAAAAGAAAAACACGTTGATGCTCGTACTAGGAAATACAGTAAATGATGTGGTGCAAGTTAAAATAGTAAGTTACTCAATTACTGAAGCAGCAAAAATTCCAGCAAACTGCATACAGTCAGATGCTGTTTCTGGAGGTTTTTTGTTGTAGGAAAGATTTTCAGTGGCATTATAGCAAATACGTACAATATTCTGTAAGCAGGAGAGTGGAAGACACACACTGGTGAAAGTGAAATGGCTCTCAATTCACGTCTGCTACGGGAGGCAAAGGAGCCTGGCACAGCTGAAACAACCAACACTTATCAACTGTCCGCAAAAGGATATAACGAGCTTGGAAAGATTCTATTGCAAAATTAAGGGGATCTTGCACATATTTAATCTCACTTGGCAAAGAAACTGCAATAATGGCAGCTATTTCTTTCATGCTATATGAAAGAAGGTCTAGAAGATGTGAGCACTTGAATCTTTAATGGAGAAGGATATAATAAATAAAGTTGAGAATAAAGGGATTTTTCTTCTTCTGTTTATCAGGTTTTGGCCAGTATGTACAACATTTATATTGATGATGTTCACTTATGATGAGCAGTCACACATCAGTGACCACTGAGCTCTTTAAAATGTCTTCTGCCTAAGGAAGGTGCTGGAGGCTTTAGATCAAAAACTTCAGTGACATTACTGGTAATGGGCTGCAGGAACCTAAAGAAGAAAATACGGGAACATAATAATCTTGATATATATATATGCATCTGTTGCAAAGAGGAGACACTGTGTCTGATGGCCAGAGAACACACTGAGCCTAAACTGTAGCATGAAGAGGTCACTGGAGAAAGAAAAATCTTTCTGTGGGGGATGCCCAGTAGGGCTCTGGGATAGATGTGCTCAAAGAGGCTGTGGGACCTCACACTAGTGAAAAAGGTACAGGTGATTCTTCCTCAGGGCAGGGAACAGATCAGACACGATGTTTCTATGCAATTTTGACACAAGAACATGTTGCAGTTATCATGATGGGGAAGCTGCGGTATTTCATAAAGCTGCAGTGAACGGCTCCTATACCAAGTTAGGTAGTGGATGAGTTGTAGATAACAGCAGATGCTAAGAAGAAGCCAAATTCAGAGGAAAGAGGTTCCATTTTCCATTGAACAATGATCATAATTTAGAGTAACTGGTTATAAAAAAGACATCTGTGGCAACAAAGCCCAGTTAGGGTCTCATCATTGGGCAAACTGCACAGACAGGGCTGCCAAGACAGCCAATATTGTATTGCCAAGCACAGAGGATAAACTACAGACTGGTGCTTCTGAGACTTCTCTTGTGATTTTACCTAGGATTTTGGTCTTCCATTTTTTTCCCCAGAGACCCAGAAAGGCTTCAAGTAGCAGGCTGCTTTCTTCCAACTGCAAATTGCAGTACACATATTGACATATTTTTCAGGCTTCAAAAAGGTAAAATTTCAGTCTGTAGAACAGGCCTGGCTGGTTCGTAGGGTAACCACATCCAGTGACCCATCAATAGCAGAAACTCATTTTCAAAGACATAGCTTTCAAGCATGGCTTTCATCTCCTGAAGAGAGGAAAGAGTTGCCTTCATTTAACGATCCTAAACCCAGTGTCAATTTCTATAAGAATCAGGAAGAATCTCTTCAAACAGAAGCATGGACACATAACAAGTAGCATTTCAAGTGAAAATGTCTCCCGTTTTTCTCTCAAGAAACCCTGGAAACTGAAGAGAGGAGCTTCATATGTTAATATATTCCAGGGAATGAAACCCCCAGATTCACATCCCTTTTTCCTGCTACCAACACTCCGCACACCACACTATCCAGCTGCTTTTTATGCACCACAGAACCAGCGCTGCAAGTGCTCCTCATGCAAGCTCCCAGACATGGAACACCGAATTCAGAATAAACCCTGAAATATCAAGGCTTCCACATAACAAAGTAAGAAAAGGCACAGACAGGTGTCACAAAGTCACACTCTTTTAGAACAAAAAAAAGTCTATTTTTTAGCATGCCAAGTAAGTGACGTTTTCACAAAGTGAAATGGGATCAAATCCTCAGACAATACACTGCAGAAAAGCAGGCACCCTCACTGAACTGTTCTCATTAAAACACTCTCCCTCTGTCAATGCTAACATTACTTTTGCTTAAAAAGGGAAAAAAAAACAAAATCAGCTTTCATTTCCAAGTGACCTTTTAAAAAATTCCTTTCTGTAAAATATTAAAAGCATTGTTGAAAAGAAAAAAAACCCACTCCTATTTCTGTGCTGATAAAACCACAGGTTGATTATAGACCTTCGCGTTTTTCTCATGTATTAAGCTAGCCTTATGCAGTCCTTGCTGACCTGGGATAAAAATAACCAAACCCAAGCATAAACCTGCAACTATCATTCCCCACACAGGCTCACCACGCAGATGCTGGGATATTAGCTTGAAGTGGGCAAGTATGAGAGAGGAAGACACTGTGAGAGATGAGGAGATAATATCACACAGTGTCACCTAGCAAATGGTGATCACTGTGCTCATCAGCAGCCAAACAGCCACGCTGATATCCAGCAGCAACATAATTACATTTCAAATTAGTTTTCTGCAATGCAAAAGGGAAAATAAGAAAGATGGTCTGATGTGATCAAGCTAGAGAAAGAGACTTGAGTAATATATTTATGCTTCTGCTCCATTATTATACACAGAAAACGAGGGTGTACAATTCCAGCTCATTTTCTGAAGGTTCAGGGTCATCCTATCAGGAACAACATATTTACTGTGAACCTGAAGAGTCAGTATTGATTTGAATATAAGTGTTTATACCTGGTTTTAGGATCCCTCTTTTCCTGTGCTGTCCTAATGAGCCATGAAAAAAACCCTCAGTTAATTCAGAAATGCCCAACCATGGCTGAAACAGGCCCTGGAACTGCACTACCGTTTCGACACCAGTAATGTGAAAGGAATAAATTTCCAGCTCAGTGGCTTTGAAGAGATACAGAAAAACACCAAGGGGATATGGGAACACCAGGATTGATTTGCTGTAGAGAAATACTTAACAACAGAGGCACAATCCAGGCCTCACACACAGGTGTAATTACAGGAGCAGACAGTTTTTGTGCTTTGTCTTATCTCCTTCTGCATGGCCCGAAAATGTATAAAAGGTGGTGCCACAACCGGAGTTTTGGACCAGTTCACACATGCATCAAGTACAAAAAAGAGCATAGTTGAACAATATCTGAACCAACACAGGCTTGCAGCCTAAACTCCATGCTAAGAAGACGTAGGTAGGCTTCTCAGTGACAGAAATAACGTCGAACCAACCAGTGTTAGGGTTTTTTTACTGGATTCACCCCAGTGTCGGGGTTTTTTACTGGATTCATTACAAAAGCAGAGCCACTCAGAGGATTCTTTTTTTTAAGTAATACACTTTGAAATTAGCTTCTTTATATTCCTTTTTACTATACTGGATTTTCCACTTGTTTGATATTTTGCTAAAAAGAAAATGCCTGCCTGTACACAACAAACTTAGGAACTGAGTCAACAAGCTACTATTATGGGTGAAATCTGTTTGAAGCAGAGGTGTTTGGCAGGTCCATTTCATTTGGACTTAACATAGGAAGCAATTAGAAAGTAGAATAACAGAACGATCCTGATTCATCCACCCAAATATAAATCCTAGGAAAGGTTATTTAGGAATTGGATCTATGCAGACAGGAATGTTTTGCTAGCTATTAATGTCATGAGAGGTATGTGCATGTAGAAGGCAGAAAGAGAACAGAAACACATTAAACCTTTTAAGGTAAGAAACATTCCCAAACTTAGACAATAAGAACAGAACTGGAAAAGTTGCCTTGCAAGTCCAAAAACAGAGCCTTTGAGCAAAGCAGGAACCAAGGCTTGGCCTCATATGGAAAGAAACGTAGTCTTGTTATCTGTAGCCTAATGTGTCTGGTGAAGCAGGTCACAGGGTGCTTGCTTTGTGAATAAACTTGGTGGCAGCAAAGAAATACCAGACTGCATCACCAGCTTCACCTCCCTGAGGAACCAGTCTGCCAGGCTCCAAAAGCTGGCTACCTCCTTGGTACTACCTTCTCAGTGATAGTACTGATTAATGCCTATAGTTCATTTTAAGCCTAGGCATTGTGTTTAAGCACTTCACTGCATAGTGACAACTGCAGGAAATAAAGGAGAAAACTATATTTTTCCAAGTAATTTCCTTCTGTTTTGGTATCAAGTTGTTATTGAACTAGGAGTGCAAAATGTCCCTTTTATGCATAAATGCAAGCTGCAAGGCAGTGTCTTTTAAAAATGGTGTCTTTTAAAACGCAGTTTATCTCCCAGGACCAGGCAAGCACTGGTCCTACTGAGCTCACTGGCAAATCTGCTGCTTCCTGCAGGACCAGGGTCAGACCTGTACTTGTGAACGCTGTCACATAAAGTGGCAGAAGGCCTCATTTCGTTTCATTTTTTAAGACATCATCCTGTCTCCTCTTTTCTGCTTCCGTTTTTTTCCCTTTCTTTTATTTCTATCTGTCCAGAACCTTTCTGTCCCTTCATTCTCCTTTATTCCATCCCTCATCTATTTCTCTGCTGTCATCTGTCACTTCTGTCTTGTCCCAGACCCCCACCCTCTCACTTTGCTATCTCTTCTTTTAAAGTGATAGTTCAATGGTGAAAAGACAAGAAAGGGAAAGACACAGGAAAAAAGCTGATTAGTGCTGCTGCTGCAGCTTGTAACTCATTTCTATGGCTTCCCCTGAATCCTGCAACATTTTCTAGCCATCAAGGAGTCACAATAAAATGTAACCCCTGATGATGAGGGCGGGAAAAGCAGGTGGCAGAGAAAACTTGGAAATGCCCATCCAAGGGCTATCTACCGGCAGCAGAGCTGCAGTGACAGGCTGTGATGTAGAGCCCTCACCAGAATGTATGCTGGTGTTATACCGACTAATAAAGAGTTGCAGCAGAGATGTGCTAATTATATTTTTCCACTTCAGTGTGTACTGAACATTGTAAACTATCATTTAGTGTCATTATTTTAATGATATAGTACGTTGATAATACTATCTGGGTTAATTCCCAAATCTGAAATCCAGGGAGGAAAAGCTACTCTGATATTTTAAAAATGTGATTTCTCATTAACCCTAAAACACAAACTACTATAGTCACAGCTCCAGAGAAAGCATTAATTTACCAGCAAAGGTGGCAACTATAATTATACTGGAAACAGCTGTCCCAAACTAATTGTAATCTCTGTTATTTTAGTAGGAGAAAAAACCCCAGAGATCAAGCAAGTATTTTGTATAGTAAGGCCCATGATTAAGTACTTTCTTTTAAAGCATCTCTCATCTTTTGCTGGGAGAAGGGAAACAGTCAGCAGCGTATTTAGCACTGGCACAGAAGAAGAAAACAGATACGCTTTTGTATGCCTGTCTCAAAGGTTTGAGGACATCAAAGTGTAATAAAGTGAAATCAAAATATGTAATTCTAATCATGCATGTTCCTCAGCAGTATCAGGCATCTGATACTTTAAAGTGCGTTTTTCCCCCCTAGTCTATTAGCCTGCAATCAGCAAGTAATAGTTATCCCTGAAATTCCACCTGAATCAAGAGACAGGTATTTTCTTATAAATGTAAGCAATGATTCCAACACAACCCATGATGTGATGACAGCTCACACAAGTATTTGCTTACTACTTTACACTTCATTGTCTCTGGACTGCTGCAGAAGCAAGGAGCCCTCTGTAGACTCACTGCCCACAAAGTACTTAACTAATGACTCAAGGACAAGCTGGAAGTGGTTATTATCCTATAAGAATCACACTTTCTTCAGGTAAGCAATTTTACCTACCTTCGTATTAGATATTTGTGGTTAACATCAACATTTCTCTAAAAGAAGTTTAAAGATTAGATACAAGATTTAAGATCTAAGCATCCTTGAAAGTCACTACTGAAAAAATCCGAAATGTCTAGGTGTTTGAATGGTCCTCTAGACACAAGCATCCTGCCAAGAGTCTGAGTGCCTCTTCGCTAACACTCATCAAACCAGGAATGACCAGCCGGAGTAACACAGGCATCTGCTAATATGGGATATGCCAATGGGACACATGAATCAAGGCTAGAATCTTCAGCATCTTCCTCTGATCTACTGCACACTGGCAGAATAGGCTCTCTGCTAAACCCCATATACCTTCAATGCCAACTACTTGCTAACAGAGCCCCAACAGATTCATCCAATGTTTATCAAACCATGAAGAAAATTATGTTCTTCCCCAGACAGAGAAAGGCAGAAGAATTCAAAAGGGCTCACAAAGCATTTAAATTAGCCACTGTTGGCAGCAGCTCACAGGGACAGAGAATAGTGGCTGCAGTACCAAAGACTCAGTTAGTGGTGCAGGTTCTTGTCCCCAGCCCTGCAGGAAAGGCTGCTCCCAGCAACTACAGGCAGTCAATACAGTTTGAGAAACAGTGGGGTTTAGATATTCAGAGGATACATCTTAGAATACTTAAGGCATTTCACCACTGCACCAAAGGCAAAGGTTTGATCTCACTTCTGACTGTCATTGGTTGACCGAAGCACAACACAGAGAGTAGTGATCCAAATCCCTTCACTTTATCTTGTGCTGTCCTATTTTTCTCCAAGCATAGGGAAGATGTGAGAACTTGCAGGTTACACAACCCTGCTTTTTCTCAGTGCTGTTTAGCGCTGCGACGGCTGTAATTGTGATACACTGAGAACATTTGCAACCCTCTGCAGATCTCACACTCACACTTCTGCCCAACCGGTGTGAGGTGCTTGTGTTGTAACAGTTCATCGTCTTGCAACGAAAAGCTGTCAAGAGTGCCGGCTCAAATGATTTTTCTCCATATACTGTCCTTTGTTCAGGCCTTTACATCTAGCAGTCAGAGCAGGGGATGAAGGCTCAGAGCTATTGACAGCCTCTCCTATTCCTTATTATGACACTGGGAAAACCATCCAATCTCTGTGTCTCAGCATCCTTAGCTGTCAGCCTGATATACTAATACCCTGCTCACAAAGGTGAGCAAGCACACGCTTGGAAAGGTGGGTGGCACCTCTCTACAGATTAATTACGTAAATCAGAGAGAGGTTTATAACAGATTAGGCATTCCAGAAAATCTACCGATTTTGGCAGTCCTGGTCATATCCCAGAGCAGTCAACTGCATTTTCCATCAGCTTACTCATGCCTTGAAGGAAGAAGAAGAAGAAGAAAACGTTTCCCAGCAGCTGCACTCAGAACACAGACACTCTTAGCAAAAGATCCTGACTGGAGTGTCCAAACCTCGAGCCTGGGAAGGAACTAACCATAAATGAAATCTCTCAGCACAAGCCCTTTCTTTTCCATCTCGGAACATCGCTGACTCACATGTTCTGCCTGGGGCATGGAAGCAGGGGGATTTCTTTGAAGTCCTCTGACTTGTCTGAGGCTTTTTTTCCCACTTAGATGTCTCGACCCCTTGAGGAGTGTCTGCTCTGTCAGGTGCGTAATCAAGCCCAAGGCAAGACAGAATGGGCTCCCTTACACTGTCACACCTGGTCTCTACAAAGCCCAAGGGGCTCTCACGTTCTGAGATTTGTAAAATAAATGAGGGAAGAGTTGTAAAACAAAGGAAATGAAGAGGGGAGAAAACTTGGTACATATGACTGCAGAGGTCTGCTAGAGGCACCTTACTTTTTGCAGCAAACCCAACAGCTCCTGCTGAGATCCACTGTAAGAAAAGAGCCACCGGATCTGAATCACCATCCCCTTTGCAAAGGTTTCTCAATCTGCACCAATGCATCACCTGAACTTTCTAGTGCAGACAACTCAGGTGTCTTTTAATAAACAGATTGTGTGAAAAATTCAGAACAGGCATAACTTCTAAGGAACAGCTGACAATAAATCCCTTATCTTTATTAAGATTCAAATCTTGCTCCACCCCACACTTATCGAACCTATTGATTTGAAAGTCAACAAAACTCTGTATAGATCGGCTCTTCGGTGAGTCTTGAGTATAATCTAAGTGTGCAGGTACCATCATTTAAGCAACAGAAAATTGTACCAGACTAGGAAATCCTCTTGAAAAAGTTGCATTCAAGCAAAATACATGCTGTGTATGTTATTCGCTATATTGTGTCCTTATATTCTTTCTCTAAATTAACTTTAACCCCTCATGAGTCACACAAGTAGACAATTGTGAAGTTTTTGTACATAAGAATCTAAGAAAAAAGACTGATGAGTTGATCTGCAATTTGTTTTGGAAAAAAAATATTATTATCCACTTCATATCATCATTGCAGAAATTGCCTTTCAAATCTCTGACATCTCAGGCATACTAAGTACACTCTAATAAGTTCAAAAAATGTGTAATGACACTGTTAATTCTATGGCTAGCTGGGAATAAAGACTGTTTCTTTTCTTCAAAGGAAAACAGGATTATCAAGTGCACTAGCAAAATTTCCTTAACATGATTGATAGGAAGAAAGAGTAATCACCTTTGAAGTGCTACTACATATAATACCTCTCTAGTGTTCTCTTTCTCCTCTTGACATCCATGAGTAATTGAAAGTAAAGAAGCTGCTTAGTGTGATCAATGAAGCCCATATGACAGCCCCTTCTACAACACCTACCAGCACTGTCGGGTGACAACAATATCTTTGATACTTCAGAGCTGACACAAGGCAACATATTTTTGAAGCGCCAGGGACACTAATGACTTACATTAGGTGCTCTTCCAGCAGACAGAGGGCACTTTGTGGGGAGTAATGCTGGAACTTGGATTGGAAACCTGAGCCAGACACTTGTTGGGCTTGGAGACTCAATCACACACTACCAGGCTTCTGCTACAGAAAAGCCTGAGGACCTCAGGTCCCCCTGCTGATTATGGCTGTGACATAGGCTGCTGAGCCCTTCCTAAACATCACCTCTGTGCGATGCTGCACAGGAGACCAACAGTTCTGCACAGTACATAAGTCGAGGTAGACAAGGTGGGGGACACTACCATGCTCCCCAGTGTGTGATAAACAGACCAAGATGTATATTCTCTGTTAGTCACAAATTGTGGCAATTGGACAAAACAAAACAAATTGCAGGGCCCAAGTAAACAGGAGCTTGCTCAATACAGGTTTCCAAGGGATTACATTGACTAAAAAAAATACCTGTTTGGATTGCTTCATGTTTGTCCATGTAACATCCTCTAATATTGTTTTGGTGCTAACGTGTTAGATATGTATAATTAATTAAATCACCATTACACAAGGAAGCAGCAAAACAACAGTGTCTCTTTTACTGAACCCTTTGCCAGATGACAAGCTGGTCTGAGCTGACTTGTCTAAGAAAAATGATCTTAAAAGATAACCAACGAATCAAGAAATATGAACAAATTGGGCTTCTATCCTGAGCACCAGGAAAAAACTTCTCCTACATACAGAGCATCTCTTAAAAAAACCATAAAATTCAATGTCACTTTACTGACATTTCAACAGCTCAGATCTATTGTTTCACAGTCCTAGGCACTGAAATTGGAGGTGGCACACCAAGGTTAAAACACAGTATTGACAGCTTCTTGTGTCAGACACCTGTCAAAATGTAATAACGAATCCATGGAAAGAAAGAAGATGCCAAAAGCACATCACAACGGGTTTTCTGTTTGGTTTTCATTTCCATACACCATGATTCCTAAGCCACAGAAGCTGAATACCTTGAAAACAATGTGGCAGCTACATGCCAACACTTCCTGTTTTGCAGAAAATTAAGAGTGGGTCAAGCCCTGATGTCATGCCCAGGCATGCTCTCAAAGGCCGAGTACCTCCATACAGTGCACTGGTAGGGCTTGCAGAGGCAGCAGAGCCTGCTGAAGTCTGGCCACATCAACACCCTGATTCAGCACCCTATATCTGCTGCGGCCACAGCTTCTCCATGGTGTCTCCCACACAGCTATTGTCCATGAGCCCTACGACACACCACAAATCCAAGCTCCCCTTTCTTTACAAAGAACCCAGTTACGTATCAGACACAATGACCCAAACCAAAATAATTTCAGAAATATCGAAACCATCAACAGAGTCAAGCCAGTATGCTCAAACCCATACTTAGTTAATGTATTTATAGGAGTCCTATCAATATACATCTGGATTAGGACACTGGGGCTAGGAAAATGGAACAATCACAAGTAGATGGGCAGTTTCAAATCTGCAGATGGGTCCATGAACACAGGTCCAGGGCTATAGCACTGATTCCTTTTTGCTGAAGGGGATTATTTTAATATCTGTTCTTTGTAATTAAAGTGAAGTGACTTTCACACAGATGGGCTTTCTGAATGTTATTCAAATGATGCAGTCACAGAATAACTCACATACTACGCACACCTCTTGCTTGCAAGCTTGCTTTAACAAATTCTAGCCTTAGAGCAATAAGCAAACTCTAGTATTAATATTTATATGAGAAAAATAATGAAAACTGTGGCCAAAAGATGTACCTACGTTATGTAGAGGCAATATTCATTTCCATACAGACAAAGATGACTTTCCTTTCAGAGCCCAGTCAGCTTTTTACGTTTTGTTTTTAAATAGTCCTATTCTGCAATATAGGACAGTGCTGTATTTACTTCAGAGTCTGCTTCTTGAGGCAGATTTCTTTAAAACTGTGAATGATGCTGTCTGTTCTGAACTATCTATGCAGGGCTGTGGCAATAAGACTCCTAATGGCAGGAAGGGAAGCTTATGGCTGCAGCTTTGCAAGAAACAAATAATGTTTTCCTGTGATTATTGATTGCCATCTATTTTTATGACACATCTGTGACTTTCAGTGACTTACGCAATAAATGTTCTGCATTATTAATATACCTGCTCCAGTTGTTTATCTATTAACTTGAGAAATTAAAGAATATACATACTAATAAAACAAGTCTCAGATTTTCCAGAGAGGAGAATACTAAATGACTACTTTTATATAAAAGGCCACAGAGCAACACCCAACAAGAGGCCAGTTTGTTATTTGTACATATGCATGCATACACATCACATATATCAATGTATATATACAGCATCTCCCTTCCCTTTTCCTCTCCCTTTTAGGTGGTTCAGTAACCTGCTGTCTCTTCCCTTGCCTGAAGGGCCAGCAGCTGGGCTCAGCACCACCCGCTCCTTTAGGGACCCAGGAGATAAGATTCTGGACCTTATGCTTGACCTGTACCACAAACAATTTGAAAGGGACAAAGTTATCAGCAGTGGTCCTTTCCCAGAGGCTCTTCATGCCTCTGCTACTGGCAGGGTTTAGAGAGACCAGCTGCAAAAAATCATGTTTTACTATTTTTTTCTGGCAATTTCTAAACATCTGAGAAAAAGAAATTAATTACAAAAGTCTTGCTGTGCTGGGTGCACACATCCCCCATAACAAGAAAACCCCAACAGTCTTTGCTAGAAGGTTTGCAAGCCAAGTACCTTTTCCTTGTACTTCGGTTAGCCTCACGCTTACCAGTCCAGCCAATGTCACACCCTCTGTGTTGCACACTGCAGCTATCTGCATGAATTTACACCATAAGAAGGCAATATTAGAAGAAAAAGAAAAGCAGCAGCTTAAGCTGAAACAATTTGTGTCATCTCCAAAAAGTTACTTCTATCTATAGCACTGTTTTTCAGACTGGTGTTTGCTCCTTAAAGTAACTACACTTAATGCTATCCTCTGTGCGTCTTGAAGCCCTCCAGCAGTTCATATTCCATAAGTGCTGGTTCTGGCTGCCCTGCACTCACTGCAGTCTGCAGTGGCACCGCTGAGCTAACCCATAGCTCCCTTACAAACTCATTTCTTACCAAAAAAGTTCAGAACAAAGGGACTTGGGTGTTGGTTCCGGCATTTAGAAATGCAACAGGTCAAACCTTATGTGACCTTTTATATCTACAGTGGCGATCAGTTCAGAGGAACTGTAAAAGGGTACGACACTCCAAAACTGTGCCCTGCTGCTTGTCAAATGGTAGCTACAACACTCAGAAATATCCTTTAATCAGAGTTATCCTAAACCATCTTCCAGTGCTTTGCATTTTATAATTAAAACATGCTAGCCAGAAGGAAATGTCAGATTAACTAGCATTCACTACATGCCTCTGAGCAGAGATTTACTGAGAACAAGTCATTTTAAATTGAAAAGATATTCCAATCCATTCTCAAAGTTCTGCAGAACATGAGCAGAAGTGTGAAGAGAATAAGCAGGACTATTCATACAGACTGCTAATGTCAAACATGATGAAAATACAAAGTTGTGTATTCCTGTTACTGGTGAAGAAACCCTTCGCTCTCCACCAAGCTCTGCCATCAGTTCTCCTCATTAATCCTGCAAATCTAGCTCTCCGCCCGCACCTCCCATTGCAGAGGTTTCTCATCTCCCCCTCCTTGCTCACATGAATGTCCTTTTAAGAAAAAAAGTGATTTAAAATCTCCTTTAATCCTCTGGAAATGCCTCTGTTTGACCACTAGCTATGGCAAAAGCATTCTGGACTGAGGTGCCTTAGCTCTGTCCCCCTGCTAAATCAGATGAACCCTGAGCCTAAACATTCTCTTCCATATACAGACCAGCCTTTCTGGTGGTGCTTTGGAAACCCCTGCTTTTCTCTACACAGACTCAAACCTGCATTAAATGCTTTCTTTTACAAGCTAAACTTTCCTTCCTTCCTTCAGTGTTGGTACCATTATGAAAATGGATGCTGACGGGCTTTGCTCTTGACCTCAGTTCAAGCTCCCTTTGTTTCTCTATTTAGTCCAACCAAGGAGGTAAATGCTCAAGGTGGCTTACAAACACTAATGTCTGGGGAAAGGGTGAGGAAAACCTGCTTATATTATCACACTGCTACCGCATAAATAGTTAAAGCAAGGGACTAGGTTAGATGCTGCATTTAGCATGTTATAAATCTGGAGGTTTCAGTCTTAAATCCCAAGGCAAATGCTGTTCAGACAATCCTTCTCTTTCCAGCCTTTAACAACTGCACTTCGTCCTTAGTCCCTGACAACATGCAGCTATGCAAAAGCAGAAAGTGTTACAACTCAATCACTGAGCCCTTTCTTTAAAGGCAGGTTTTGTTTTATGCAGCACATTTCAAACATTTGTAACACAATAGGACCAATACAAGGAGCAGGGTCATTACTCCTTAGGTCCTTCAGTTTAAGCTTCTGGTTTTGAAATACATCTGCCTTTCTAATTGGGTAATGGTTCTGTTGCTGTTTTCTTAATCATTTTATATATATCTATCTGCTCTGAACAGATTAGGATGAGAAAATGGGTCACAAACCTCCAGCTGCTGAATAGATACTATATACTGCAGTGTTATTTGCATGCATGCCGTGCTGTTACAGATATTGAAATAAAATGCATGCTATATATGCAAACTAAATCACAACAAAGAGAAGAAAAAAGAAGCTAATTAAAACACAAAGGGTGAAAGACAAAATAAACAGAACAAACAATAAGGCAGATGATAGTGGGTTTTAGGTCATTACAAGGAAGCTACTTCTCCATAAATACTAGGTAGAAGCATCCATCACCAATAGATTTCTGTTGCCCCCTGTAAAGGCTTCTGGTTTTATTAGCACTAATCTCGCTTTTCAAATGTACATTATGTGGGTCAAGTCCATCTTGGACCACTCTGTATGTCTCAGAGAAGGTTATGTCAGAGGACATACAATGGTCTTATGCTTGGCCTTCCTGACATGCACTTACTGGTGAAGCAGGTGAATTTTCTCCTTGCTTGCTGGGATCAGTGGCTTTCAGGAATATTCCTGCTTTTACTAAGAATGCAAAGTAATCTTTTAATCTTCCTGATGGGTGAGAAAAGCCTGAAAAATATACCCCAATGCACCCAAAATGTTCAGAAATCAAAAGGCAAACAATAGTAAGTCCAAAGTTAGTCCTCCTCTTTCCTCTCAATCTCTTGTTTTATTAAGCTAATCTTAAAATTTTCAGGGGCTGAGTCATGCTTCCTGAACACCTGAAGGCAGTCATACCTGCTAGTAGCCCAGTTTAATAATGTTTAATAACAGCTTACGGGAGCTCCTCTTTTGCAAAGAAATTATCATGTCATAAGCTGAGGGCTTTCTCCGACCAAGAAAGGGCAGCTCTCCAGTTAACTAGAGGCCCAGATAATTTTATTATACCAAATATTCTCTTTCTGTTATTTCTAGGGGTCTGCTTAAGACTCAAATGCACAGGTAGGTGAGTTCAGAGACCAATTACCTGTCTGTGTTTGCCATCCCTTTTACACAGGGTCACTGCAGCAGTGGGAAACAAGCCCCAGCCCTTCCCAGTCCATAGCTGTATGTGTGGTACTGAGCACAGTGGAGGCTGGACCTGACCTGGGCTCTGTCCAATGAACACTGCACCTCCATCGGTCACCAGCCAACTCCCTTCTACACTGACATAGGGAAGCTCTGGCTTTCTGCCCTTATAGATGAGTCATAGCAAAGCTTGCACTACAAAATCTCAGAGATGAACACCAGTGGTTTTATTCTCCCTTGTATTACCCATATGCCTGCAGACAAGCAGAGAGACTAAAGATACAGTTTGTCTCTTGACTCTTAAATGTTTAAATACACACCTTCTACACAATACTCTAGATACACTCCTGCAAATCACTGGATGTCTATAAGAACTTGCCCTACTGGAGATTATTTTATATTCCATTCTGTGGCATATTCACATATGATGTGAAGGCTGACTGAGTTATGCCTTTACATATTATAACAAGGTCTTCTCACAGCGCTCAGGAATATTTCAGGCAAGAGAATGAGACGATATTGAAACACAGAAACTTGCCAGTTCTCACCCTCACAGACAGTTTGCCTCAAGTCCATCCTAAATGCTAAATCCTGCAGAAAAACAGATGAAGTATGTAAGAAATAGTGAAGCTGCGACATAGCCAAGGAGAAAAAAAAGTGCACTTTATGCCAAGCAATAATTTGTGCTTCTCTACAAATACACAACTGAAATAAAACAACTTCTTTCCCCAAAGAAAGACACATTACACTGATAAATTAAGTAAGCTGTTAGAAGACCTTACCCTGAGAAACCTGAGCCATCACTGGTGACTGCTCCTAAGAGGACATAGCTGCATCATTCTGTAAATGACCCTTTGCTGTCACTGCATTTCATCACAGCTTTATGAATTGTGGGCACTGTGAGCCAAGTCAGCAGGATTTTAAGTATCATAGGTGCAATTTGCATCTAGGCACCCAGTGAATGAAGGACAGATGTCCAATGTATTAAAGGTAGAATGTGGGGGGGTTGATAGTGAAAAAATAAGACTGTGTCCTGAGCAGTGCTCTTGCCTTTAAAATGCGAAGGGACATGATTATGCTTTGTTGGCAGGACAAGACACAGCCGAGTGCTTGACTGTGATTTCTAGAATAGCCCTTTTGGAGAGGGTGTTACCTACGTCATTTTCTCTTCTATTACGAAATACATAATCAGGTGCATTTTCCACTATTGTCCACTACAGATGAAGTGCCCTTGTTCCCCAGAATGAAACATTACCCACGAGCAGAATCTTTTCTTCTTCTTCTTCTTTTTGTGTAACAGGAAATGGCCCAATTGCTAAATGAATGTGTAACTAAGCCCCATGAGCATCGTTGAAGAAAGACTTACTAACTTTAGCAGTCAGAGGGTTTTTTTCACCTTTATAGCATCCTTTAATAGGTTTTCAGGATAAGTTTGTTTATTAATTAAAGCTGTCACACCAGGGACACAAACAGCATTTAGATTATTTTACTATAGGACAAGAAAGCCAATGTCACCTGCGGGCTAATGAAAGAAGCAGAGAACAGAGCCTAGAAAGCCCCATTTCTACATTCTCTGTCTTCATTACAACACTTCAGCTCTCACAAGTTTGCTGCCACACATTAAAATGCTCAGAAGCAAGAAGGTACTTGTTAGTTAGTTAGTGAGAACAGGATGGGTTCTGAAACAGGGAACAGATTAAGAATTCCAACTATAGGTTAGATTTTACTGATTTCAGCTCTCCTAGAGCGGATCTATTGTCTCCAAGTCCTTAAATTAAAAAGTCAGCAAAATGACATGCTGAATCCCTGATGTTAATTGCACACACTCACTGCACTAGAAATGCAGATAATTAATTGCAGTATTTGAATACATGCTGAACTAAATGGATGAGAAGATTTCCAGTAGGTGCTTCCAAAGTCTAGAAGGGGAAGATTATTTCTTAATATGTGAGAGCCCCAGAGGCCAGAGTCATCTGAAATGCCTGACTTCAGGAAGTTAGAGAGCTTGGGAGGCTAGCGGAAGGGCCAAGTGAACGGCTTTAATTCTTGGGTATACAGTGCAGCAGCTCAAGGGAATTCATATGCTGCTAAATTCCCTTTGGTAAGAAGGAAGCAGCTTTTCAGCTTTTAGAAATGGGCACTCATTGTTCACTATGTTTTCTGTAAGGTCAGCTATACACAAAATGCTCCATTAGATTTTGCTTTATGAAAAAATACCAAACCACAGCATTTACTGCTATGATACCATAATCTCATTGCCCCAGTTCTTAGGAATTCAGTTTGTCAGTTAAAGCTCACAGTAAAATAATGTAATGATGGTAGAACTGAGATATAAACCTTTGTAAGGGAAAAATGCCTACCTTTATGAAGACATTTTTATCTGGAAAGTACATAAAGCTAAAACAACAGAACCAACACAGAGACAAATTATTTTTATCATTTATACCACAGTAGATGTGGAAGACCTCAGCCACAATAAAAGCCACGCTGTACTCAGTGTTACCTGCTCAATAAAATCTGAATTGAAAAGGAAGAACAAAATTAAATAGTGGCATGGGGTTTAAGACATAGGTAGTCTGCAATGGATTAGGAAATTAAACCCCGCTCTCGAGTTCCCTGCCCACTTTCTTAACCTCACCACTGCTTTCTAACTCCATGCACTAGAGCCTATTGCACGCTGCCTTCCTGGTGTTTCACTGACACAGGCAGAATAAGTTTCTTATTTTTATTTTTTCTTCTCCAGAAACATGGTACAGAGACTCTCAGACCTAAATTCATAGAATGGTTTGGGTTGGAAAGGGCCTTAAGATCATTCAGTTCCAACCTCTCTGCCATGGGCAGGGACACCTCACACTAGACCATGTCGTCAATTCAGAAGTGCCTGCTGTGTGCTTCCAGGGTTTTATTAGGAACTATGGCTGAGAAGTATAATTCTAAACTATTGTTATCCTGATAAGGCCACAGTTTATTTTCCTGTAACAGATGACCTAAGGGAAGTAATTTCCTGTTTGATGAGACACCAAAATTACATTTAGCTGCAGGTATCAGAAAAACATGCCCTGCAATTAGATTTAAAGAATGTTGAGCTTATTTTGGCTGGTGCCTGATACCTTTTGAATTGCACTTCATCCTTTGCAGCTCCTTTTAAGCGAAGTTTTAGAGTGTCTGGTTTGAAGGTTCATGACCTGGAGGTCATCTTTGATCTCAGCCCATCTTTTGATTATCATTTTAGCTACATGACAAAAAACTTCTACATCTGCAGCGGCTAGTAAGTAAGGCTACAAACAAGGCTGTCTCAGGAGGGTGCCAGGCTGTCATTCATGCTTGCATTACATCTCAGCTGGATTATCGAAACACATTGTTCACAGGCCTTCCAGACCAGACACTTCAGAAACTGCAACACAGCAAAAATATTGAAGCTGGAGGGGTAAGTATCTGTCAGCGAGCACAGCCTATGGCACCCATGCTGAGAGCATAACAAGAGCCTCAGGCAAGGCAGCAAACCGCACTTCTGGTCTCCCAACCGCACCTCTAATAATAGTTCTCCACACCTACACCAGCAGCGAGCCCAAGAAATAGATTTGTCCCCTCTGAGAATTACTTGGTTATTAATGACAGGGCAGACAGGGATTCAGGACTTGTTGGGCACTGTGTGGTACCCTGCACATCAGATACCTGTGGGGAAAGCCTTCACACGGTCCCAGAGCCCTGGGCTTCTCCTGCCCAATTTAATCAACAGACCTACTTATCATATACTCAGACCTATTGATTGTGTCAAAAGGAAAATGCCACAGACCACTCGGGCTTTCTCAAGTCTCCTGTATGTCACCCAGTTCACCTGGGTGAATCCCAGATCTCTGGTTTGTAACCAAAACTGTTTATTAAAACCAACCAAACAAAAACAACAACAAAAAAACCCAAACCAAACAGAGAACAACAAAAAGAAAAAAAACAAAAACAAAACCACAAACTAAAAAACCATTTTAACATGAAAGCCAAGTTCTTTATATAGATAAGTGAGAAACTGTACTAACCACATGAGCTTAAAACACTGCTCCGCTGTGAGGTTAAAATACAGAGCAGATCATTTGTGGCCTTGGCGCCCTGGGGCAAAGGTTGGTCTTGATGATCTTAAAGGTCTTTTCTAACCTTGCTGATTCTATCATTTGCTCTTTTAATAAGGGTTGCAGCTATTCCTCCTTTCTGTACAGAGCCACAGACAGGGTGCTCACAGGAGACAACAATTCAAGTGTTGTGCAAACCAGCTCCAGCTGCATTCTTATTTCCTGGCAGTGTGGTTACAAAGTGATGATAAAGTTACTTGCAGTCTGCATGGACATCAAACAAAGTTATACCCAACACTCTTGGAGAACAAAAATTAAAGACAGGCCAAATATGACTTCACTACAACCAGGACTTCTACGTTAACAGAATCACAAGAGCTAAAACATCCAGCTTGTATCTTTAACACCGAGGTTTTACATTAAAGTGAGCCGAGCCATAACTTCCTGAGCATCACATGACAATCTCGGCTCCTTTTAAACATAGACAAATGTATTTATTCCACTGAATGTGTTCACAGTGGTATTCTCATATCTCTTCCCTGTAGAGTACTACCTAAGCTTTCAGTATGTAATTTCTTACTTCTGTGATTGTTTTTTTTTTTTATGAAGGGCATTCAGAAATTTACTGTATTTTGTAATGTATTGGTATAATTACAAAATCTCATTAAGGAGGACTTCATTATTGATTTACTGGTTTTCTATTCATTAAATTTCACTATAGAAAGGATTATTGCTTTTAAAGTCAGCATGCTTAAACACAAATGGAATTATCGTAAGAGAAACAACATGAAATGGAGCTATTAATATTAAAACAGCTATAGTTTGAAGATTATTCATTTAATAAAACTTTGGGATATTACCAAGATTGATGAGTAGTAGTACAAATGAGGGGAATATGGGAGAGACGATCATTTATTATCATTACAGAGATATAAAGTATGATTCAGTGTTTCATAATGGATGTTAAATTTGATTTAACATATGGCTGACTCATTCTCTGAAAACTATTCTTAAAGACATAAACTCACTGAAAAGTCAAATCTATTGTCCTGATAATACACATGAATTATCTTATGATAAGAAAATAACTACTGTGTCCTAAGACAAATCAGGCAGATTGTGGCAGAGCTGCCAAGCTATATGCCAGCAGAACAGAAAATGTACACCTATAGGTAGAAGCAGTGCCTCAAGCATCTGCAGTAGAAGAGGACTGAAAATAAGCAGAAAATATCTTCGCCTTTTGCAGCAAACCCACATGCCCACAGACTACCTGCCATTTGCACTCTGCATGTATGCCCGGTACTGCTTTTACTCATGCAAAAGACCACAGCAACAGCATATCTGATTGTGAACAGGGTCAGAACTTCATAATTCACACGGCAGATGACCTCTTTGATGTGCAAACAGGGATCACTTCTCCATACACTTACAGATCTTCCAACACTTGGGCAGAATAACTTTTTGCTAACGCAAATGGGCTGTAAAGCAAGTCTCTGCACAAGAAAAGCTACAATCAAGTGACACAGCAAACCTACCAAGGTTCACTGAAAACACACTTTAACCCCATTCAAGAGGTATGTTTCAGTACTTGGTACACACAGAGCAGCACCTCTGAGACGGAAACATGCAGTCCTAAATTAGAACATCTGCACATTTCAAACTCCATACAAATGCTGAGCAGCAGAAACTGAATTTTGTTAGCAGGTTAATACTATCTATTAATATAAAATCAAACATACAGTAAGAAAGGATCATTAACTGCCTGATCATCTAGGAAATACTACTGCTTTAACTATCAGATTTAATAGCGGATTAAAATACATATTTAATGAACGAGTCCTCTTAAATGAGTGAGTGGCACTTCTTGGTGAATAAAGTCCTGGCAGACATTTTCTGAGTGCACACCTGATAGAACTGCTATCCAAATCAAGTGTGTGCTCACAGCGAGTTCTGTGTCATGGTGACATTTCTGCTTAGCAATCCTGGCCATAAGGACTTCTGAAAAATACTTCCTTAAATCCATCTTTATTTTGCTGTGAATTAAGAGCAAATAAACTGGCTTCTCCTCTTGCCTGTCCCCAAGAATTTCACCCCCATGTGAACAGGACACAAAAGTGACTTAATGAATGACATCTAGCATCCTTAGTACATTCCACAATTGTGTCATGTGCAAAGTCACCATTTTCCACAGAGGGCACTTCTGCTGCCTCTTTCCTTGCCTGCAGTTATTTGCAATTATTTTTATTTAATTAGGGAAATAATCGAATCAATACCTCACACCTCACTGCTCCTCTTCACCGAGACGCAGCACTAACAGCATATTTATTTATTCACTCACCTATTGTGATAGTCTAGTCCTTGGTAAAATACTGGCAGCACAAGTCCCAGCAGTATCGTTTACTGGAAGGTTTACTGTTCTGGCCTACCAGGTTCCTGCTCAGAAATCATTCTCTTAAATAGACTCCAGTAAACGTCTAATGCTTTAATTTCCCACCTCTACACAGTTTTACTTGTTTCTACACTCTGTCATATGCTATAACTAAACCAGACTTCTACTGAATGGAAAAGGATTGCTGAGCTGCACTGCTACCCCTTCTTATGAGACAATTTACATTTCTGAAGGAAAGACTTTGTCTTGTTCTAACAAATTACAGGCCTAATCCTGGAGCCTCTTGCAGAATCTGGCCTTCAATAACTGCCATATTCCTATACATACATCTTCCCAAAAACCATCTTGTTTAAGTGAAATGTGACAGACTTGAATGCAGAACAGTAACAGAGTAATAGAGTCTTTATTCTGTGACTATTATAATAATGTAATCATCTGCTAAAATGTCCCATTCAACTACCTCTATTCAGCCATTTGTTTATTTAGGTAGGAATTGAATCTGCACATCAACTTCACGTACATCTCTGAGCCACTGTCATACTTGACCTGTTTCACCTTTTCTCCCATCTCTTCTGTTAGAATTTACTTTCTCTTATGCAGCACTATTCAGACAAACTTCTCAGCTGTTAAATGCACTAAAGTAGTATGAGAAGAAAACTGTGACAGGATGAAAAGGTTTCAGAACATTTGGCAATGGATGGATATGCAGATAATCTACTGAGGCAGAGATGATTTGTAATGGGAAAATTCTAGCATCTACATAGGTTTTAACTCACTCTTCTTTCTAATTTTACAGACTGACAACAGATTCAAAAGCTCCCAGGAGAAACTGAGCATGGCTGAAACGTAGAAGGTCTGGTATAAAGATGAACAAGCATTGTTAAGTGAAACCTTTCGAGCATATATTTCCTTTTCTGTGTGCTGCAGTGAGTTTCTCTACTGCTAGTAATTCACTTTTGCTTGTTTACAATTAAAGAATAACATTCATATTAGAATACACAAGAGAAAACTGCCTTCTGCAGGTGACTAAATGCCACAGAGAAATAAGGATGTAAGTTAGTGTGAAAGCTGTTAATTACAAACATACTCCAACATCAGCAACGCTGTCCCTGTTACACTCTCCTTCCTAGCAAATCACACCAGCAAGAGGACACTTGCAGGTATGGACATGTGTTGCTAATGCTTTGCTGGACTATCCATTGATTTTCATTCTGTGCAGTTTCTCACAGGTGAATAAACTGTCCAAAGGTAAAGCCCTGAATATTCAGTGAATGATGAGGAGACAGAATTAAGAAAAATCCCCATCTTTAACTGATTTTGCTTAGTTTGTAATTAATAAAAATTTTGTCTCTTCTCATGGTAACTTAGCAGGTATTTGCAAAAATCTTACCTTTTAATCAGACACATTGGGCCAAATTAATCAAAGGTGAAATAGCAGATCAGCCAGATGCAAACAGCAGTGAGATCTCCCTAAGCCTGCAGAAGTAGTAAACATAACCACAAGATCTGCACTAAATGGCAATTTGCTGCTTATATAAATATGAAAAAGATACTAATCATGCAAACTGTGGCTTCAAGCACACTCTATCCCAGCAACATTCATTCCAGTATTGGACTGATCCCAGGCCATTATCCCTGTACCAGCACCTTTGTTATAGTGTGTTCTGCAAGGTTTGCAGTGTTTCACTGGGCAGATGCACTCTATCAGATACAGGTTCACCTTCTACTGATTTTACTTCACTTTCCACAGGGTTTTATTGTTCTCTTATTATGGCTGCTTTAATCTCTTTTTTCTTTTGTGGTTTATGGTTGGGTTTGAGAGGTTTTTTTTTTCCTTTTATTTTTCCTCTTCCTTTTCTTCATACGATGGGGGTATTTTGTTCCAGAACTTTATACTTTTGACTTCAGCCATTCTCCAGCTCCTTGAGCGTTTCTAAATGTGTCCTGGGTTCAGCAGTAGCAGTCATTTTTCTCCTTAGTACCTTAGTTACTGGACTGTTCCTATCTCAACCCATGGGAGTCACATTCTTTTGATTCTCCTCCCCATCCCTCTGGGATCAGGGTAAGGAAGGAGCGGGGGAGGAGTGAGCGAGTGGCTGCGTGGTTCTGAGTTACTGGCTGGGCTTAAACCACGACAAATTGGAACAGGTGTCATGTGACTATTTGAAGTAAACAAATAAAACAAGACTGGTTCTTTATAGCGTTTGGAAGGTCAAATCATATTGATCTGTCTTTGATGCTCATCTTCTTTGGCCGAGTTGTCAGACTTCTTCATTAGCATTCAGCTCTTTTACATCCACTGCAGCTCTTCCTTACTTCCTGGTGTGGCATATATGTATCTATGTATATAGAAAACTTCATATGAATTTTTTAACTGCAAGATTCATAATTTACTTTAAATTATTTAATTACACCTCCATTGTTCTTACAAGTTTTTGAGTATAAAGACAACCAAAACTAGTTAATGGGTGCAACACATCAAATACCAAAGATACTAAGTTTACAATCTTGACAATTGCTTTCTCCCAGTCTCTCTTCAGTGGAACTACCTTAACCAGCCATGACCAGACATGAACACTCTTGATTTGTAGCAGTAGGATCTATCACTTCTATGGATACTCAGGGCTACCATCTTGGATGAAGAGCTGAGCACATCTGCACCACTGGTAAAGTACTACCAGCTTATGAAAATGATCGCAGCCCCAAGAACATGAAGTACTGAGGTCTGAAAATGCCAGGCATACATACTGTTAATTATGTCTCTTCCTTCTCATGATCCCAGCTTCTGAAGTCTCTCCAAATAGGAGGTGAGGACATAGACAAGATAAAGCCTTTTTTGTGCAGCACCATGTTTGATGTGGATCTTTTCATTCTCTCCTAACCAAGCTTAAATGCCGCGTAGATGATTTTCAGAATATATGGCTCTTCTGTTCTTTTTTCTTCTTGGGCTTCCAACACCAATTCTATTGTTGAGCACTCAAAGGCTTTTTGTAGGCCAAAATAGCTGTACCAAAGATTTTGCTGCATTCAGTCATTTTACACAGAACCTGATTCTTATTCTGTGGAGTAGTGATGAGTCTTTTAAACCCTGCTTGCTTTTGCAGGCATTTAAGGTTCAAAAGTCCCTGATGCCTAGTTAATCAATACTTTAGGAAGATCTTCCATAATGCTCATTAAAGTCTAATGCATTGTATTTCCTCAGCTCCTCTGTGCTTCGTGCTCAGAGCACCCTGCAGCTTCTCTCTAGCTAAATGGCCTTCATGTTCCTCACGCAGCTTGTTGAGGTGCTTTCCTGCCCATTTTTCAGTGATACAGCTTAACATCTCTGATAAATCTTTTGTCCTAAATCCTCCCTTTCCTATAGGCAATCCATCAAGAAAATAAGAGGGGGGGTGGGGAAAACCAACTTCTCAAGTGGTAATTCCTGGAGCTGCTGCTGTGCTTTTTGCTCTAAAGTAAAACCCCTGCAGGCTGTCAGAGGCAGCTGAGCACACAGCAAGAACATCCTCACACTGCCTCAGTGCACACGGATGAATGGCAGGATGTCTTTGAACACCTGATTTTCTCCATCTCACTCTTAGAACTTTGAACCTAGCAGATATTTGACTAGCAGCTATATATACACACATATTTATCTACTCAGCACTACATTTCACCTGAGACTAATTCCTCCTACTCTGAATCAGTAGCCTGAGCTGCCCACAGCTGGACCTCCAAGGGTTGGACCTCCAGCAGACTATCTCACAGAATTTGACTCCAGCAGTAATGATCTGGACAGACCTACCAGCAACAATCATGCTGGAGAGGAGCAGAAGGCTGCTGTGGAGAAGCATCACACTATGCAGCTGCTGCTTGGGCATCACTTGGCTTCTGACCGGAGCATCCATCAACCTTTGCACTACACGAGAGAAATAGGGGTTTTGTTTGCTGTACTATTTCCTATTTCACTACTCCTGGCTGTAAACCAAACCCATCTTCCATTTCACTGTGTTGGCGTGACAATGAATGGTCTTTACATTTTCTTCTCCCTTATTTTCTCCATAATTACGTTATTATTGATCAAACGAGATCTTCTTAGTCAAAGTAAACATTATCTAAGAAGAAGCTTACAAACAAAAGGCAAAATAATTCATGAAAATGAATTTACATTGTCCTAATTGAAAACAAAGTATTATAAAATGACCAAACCAGTAGCTAAATTTAGATAAGATGGGATCTTCTAATCTTCAAACACCAAGACAGACTGTTCTTTCCAAGTCAGAAACGCAGGCCAGTGTTTAACATCAGCTTGTGTTTGCTTTATCATGCATAAGCTAGGATGTACTAAGTGACCTAAACTACAAGCTACTGTCACTCTCATTTGTAGCTGTGATGCTTAAAATAGCAGCTCAGAAGATATATTTCTCTTTTGCCACCTTATCTGGAAAGCACTGTAAAATGACCACCAGTCAATCTCAAATCAGAGCTCATGACAAGTGAGAACTGTATGTCTGTATTAGCAGCACAATTTTACATTCAATTGATTTTTTAAAAGTAGATTTTACAGAAATCAAGCAGCAATATAATCATGCAGGTAACAGGCGTCACAGTGTAAGTCAGGATGCTTCTTAGTGTGTAAAGACACTTAATTAAAAGACTAGATAAAAATCACAGTTCAGAACCAGATCTGTCTATTTTCAGATAGAGGGTTCCCATGCATGCCAGCCCCACAAGTCTGGCAAATTCTTAGTTTGATAAGGCAGTCATGGATTTGGGAATGTGAAATACATAAATGAATGCAACTTATACTCCCACACACATCCAAAGCATTTCCCCAAAGAGAGCAGCATGATCTCCATTCTACATAAAATGTATTTGCATTCTTTTCTTTTGAATGATATTAATAACCTTATGTGACAAATTATCAAAGGGAAAAACACAAAATAAAAGTTGTTTTCCTAAAGATGCCTTAGTACACATACCTATAATGAAACACGTGTACTCATCCTACCTCTGCCTCACTCTAGATAAGCAAGGCTCACACCAATGTTGAAAGGAAGCATCCCCACAAAAAAAATCAATTAGAATGGCACAGTAACATTGCTGGCCTTGGCACAGGGCTCAGCTTACTAACAGCAACAGCTACTGCAAGGAGACGCTGGCTTTAGAGACTGTCTGACCCGAGCTAGTTGACAGTGTCAGCACCAGCCATTCCACCAAATTCAAATCACAGCTCTCTGGAGGATGACTGGCATTTCCAGAGCAAGTTTGCTCAGCTTTCTGCAAACTCGACCTCAGGCATATGAAAGTCAAGTTGTGCTCTTTCTGGTTCACGCCACAGAGGCAGCAACAGTGACGAGATCCTCCTGACCAAATCTCGCCTTCAACTATGCTTGTGCAATCCTGGCTGTATGAGGTTAACTGGAATGCAAAGCAAGAACAAACAAGACAAAGACAGCACATGGTTCAGGATATACACAACACTGGCTTGTTGGCAAAGAATGTGACATTCTTAGGTGATTTTTCTGATCTACCCTAACTTTAAAGAAACATCTGTAGGAAGCTATTTGTAGCAAGCAGAAGAAAACAAAAGTAATACTGCAATTTGAAAATGGATTCTAAGTAAGAATTTTTAGATTAAGTCCATTCCATGCTCCAAGAAACTCCTCTGGAAACACGTTTCAGCATGTTTACTCATGCCTGTGAACACTGAAAGAAGAGTGTATGGTTAGGGTTGGAAAGGACCTTAAGATCATCTAGTTCTATCTCCCCTTTGCTCTGTGCCCTAAAGAGTACACAGCGCTGACCTACCTGTTCAGTGCCACAGGAAGGAATGAGATGCTTTAACTCCCCTTCAGTCCTTATTTCTATTTCATAACATCTTAGTCATAGACTCCTAGTGCTCATGGAAGCAGGAGCTGCCAACTGTTCAATTCCTTTCCTCCCAAATGAGGTCTTTTGCAAGCCGATGTCAGGAGAAGTAGGTATAAAAATCTTGGACCTATGTAGTAAATTCCCAGCTACTCCTGATTTCAGCTTTGGAGAGTCATAATGATTTCCTAAGGTAATACTTAGAAAAGAAATGCTTGGAGCTGATTTTGTTTTCTTCTGGAGAATGAAATGCAAGAAACCTATTAATTTCTGAGTGCTTTGTAAATAATTGCTGTTTTATTTCAATCGTGCTTCTTACTCTCAGTCACATGAAGGTAAATCCAAAGCAGCTACTTGAAATCATTAGAATAACCTCTTCAGTTTGACCCATTATTTTCATAAGCTTATACAGAAATACTTCACTAGCAAAAGCTACAAATTATAAATAACAACAAACTACAGTTTTAGTTTGACTGAGAGGAAAAAATTACCCTCATTTTACCTTAAAGAATAAAAATTAAAGCTTTTCCAAACACTGTCAAAATTTAATGGAACTATGCAGCAATAATTACAGTAGAAGAAGCAGAACAAGAGTGGCCTCAGCCCTGACTAAAGGCATGAGCCTTTGCTAGAAGTCAAATCACCGGCTTCCCACACATCTCTGCAGGAGGTGCGCTGCCCTCTGAATAACAAAGAGCTTATAAAGCAAAGAACTCTATTTTACCATGACAGAAGCAGTATCCTGTCACCAGCCAGGTGGAATAATCCCAGGCTTTCTGTTCAATAGGATCATACCCATATAGCTGTATGTTTATTTCCCTCGCCTATTTCCATGACCTTCGCATTTCCATGAGACAAGACTAAGTCCTATCACCCTACCCACTTTCAATTATTGCTTTGATATTTTGTTGCTCAAAGCTATCAAACTCAGTGTGATCCCAGCCTTGCAGAAAGAAAATAGGAATGTGATTACTATTAGGAGAAAAGTTTTGAACCATGTGCAAAAAGTAGCAACAATAATGAAACATACTTTCCCAAAGATGTCTTTTATCACCTTTGCTTAATATTTTTGTCAGTTCTGTTTAGAAAAATTAATGCCTTGGGAAAAATAATTAAAGTATCTTTCTGGAGTACAAGAAGCACCCCCTTGGGGTCTTTATTATTCTAACAATTTCCCATTTTAAAATACATAGATACTAACAATCAACAAATTACTACATTTCCTTTAAATGAACTGAAACAACAAAGATAATTAACTAAGAACATAAGCCTTCTTTCCATATGGTAATACACATCCCAAGGGCAAAGCACTTCTCTTTTAAGGAATTCCCCACAGACTTCTTATCCACCTTGTAAGGGTAATTAACAACTACAAAACACAACTGAACTTGCTTAATGTCACAATATTCTGCAATGCATTACCTTCCCATGGAAAATGAATATGATCTGTAAAAAAGAACACAGGACCTTGGAAGAATAACACATCATTTTCTGTGGTGGAGCATGCTGATGTAAGTAGCAGCATGATTTAAACTCTGAAAAGGTGTTTAGAACAATATTTACATTGAGGGTTATGTCAAAAAGAAAGCTAAAATGAGGACCATGGTTTCCCACTTAGCTAGCTAGCTAGCAGGCTTTGGTACTTTGGTTCCTGTGAACAACAATTTTTGGGGAAAAAAGAAAGGAACACATTGGTTAATAGAGATCTAATGTGTTAAAATTTAGGTTAGATAAGGCAAACTATGGTCTTATTGTAATTTCATTAGCTGAAGCAAACAGTACACATAATAATAATAATGCTTTTTATAGAGCACACAGTGCGTATTAAAATTCAAAAGCACCTTGTCTACGCTACAATTTGAAGCTTGAACAGCGTTATTAGGTGTCCTGGTTTCAGCAGTAGCAGTCATTTTTCTCCTTCTTAGTAGCTGGTGCAGTGCTGTGTTTTCAACTTTAGTCTGTGAACACCACTGATAACACACCGATGATTTTAGTCATTGCTAAGTAATGTTTACTTTCGTCAAGGACTTTTCAGTCTCATGCTCTGCCAGTGAGGAGGGGCACAGGAAGAAGGGAAGAGGCAGAGACACCTGACCCAAACTAGCCAAAGGGGTATTCCATACCACAGCACGTCATGCCCAGTATAGAAACCGGAGGCAGTTACCTGGAAGGCCCAGATCACTGCTTGGGTCAAGCTGGGTATTGGTCAGCGGGTGGTGAGCAGTTGTATTCTCTCCCCTTGTTATTTCCCTTGTCATTACTATTATTGGTGGTAGCAGCAGTGGTTTGTGTTATACCTTAGTTACTGGACTGTTCTTATTTCAACCCACGGGATTTACATTCATTCAATTCTCCTCCCGTTCCCTCCAGGAGCAGGGGGAGGAAGAACAGGGAGAGTGAGTGAGTGGCTGCATGGTTCTGAGTTACTGGCTGGGCTTAAACCACGACACTAGGCAACAAGCATACTGTTACTAGAAATAATATAAGGAAGAATGTGGTAGATGGAATGAAATTAAAACTCCAGAGCTAAAAACAGGGTAAGCACAGGGGAGTAGGGAAGGTAAAGTGACATCTTTGGATTGGCTGTGGATTTACATGGAAATGCAGCTAATGAGACAAAACCTCACTTGAAGGAATCCAAAAGAGAAAAGATACACCCACAATAGATCAACTGCAACAGAAGAAGTTATCACAACTTCTGTCTTACTACCGTAATAGGTTGTTCAGTTTTCCATGAGAACACTTTCATGGCTGTATAATTGCTTCACACCAATGATGTGTCTTTCACCATACAAGAGAACAAACTAGAAAGCCAGAGCTACCATTCCTGTGCAAAACTCTTCAGGCAACATTCTGGACAGGTTTGCTTTATGTCTTTAAAACAAACAAAGCAAACCCCACAACTCTACAAATAAAACCAACCACCATATTTCCCTAAGGAAGATGCAAAAAAAATACCTCAGCAACAGTAACCTCAATGCCTACTGCCAGTGATTGCAGGAAGGCTCTGCAGTGATCAGTAGCCCAACTCTGGTTAGTGTTCAAGTTTTCAATATCTCATGATATTACTTCAGTGAAGGATTTGACATCTTACCATTGGTGCAGTGTGGACCAGTTTTAAAGACAAGAACATTTTACATGGGATAACTCACTGAGCTGAAAGAAACTAAATGATTGGCACAGGGCAGAAGCACTTTTTGCTTCAAGGCTCTGACCTGTTGTTCTCTGCAAATCTGTTTTATTAAATGCCATTCACACTTCCCAGATAAGTCACTAAGGGATATGCCAGATTCTTTCCCAAATACGACTTGATACTCAGTGCTGATCACTGATGCGAACACAACATCTCTTTTGATGTTTCTAAACACTGAAGTGTATACATGTCCCAACACACCAAATGTTTGTAAGGCTAAAAGGAAGAAAGATATCAACCCTTTGGACAGAGGAAGGGCAGAGGAAACTGCAGGTTTATTTTAAACATATAAGATATCTAAAAGAGTTCAGGAAAACCCAAACCAGGTACCAACTGCCTGTGAGATTATTTATTTATTTATTTTAATTGGTTACAGCAGGTTTTACTTCAGCGCAATTTCAGTCAATCAAGTAAACATTTATTACCAGGAGACAGGATTTGAGAGCGTAATAAGGTCTACTGTGTAACTGCGATATACCAAGAATCTGCATTGTGGCTTCTGATCTTCTCCTATAACATACCTCTCTCCATAATCTACCCATGCAGAGCAGAGTGCAGGATCATGGCCTAAGTTTGCAGGTGACTCTAAAGGCCAAAAGAGTAAATGGAAGCTGAATTATCCACACATTTGACTGTAGATGCACACAGATGAATTTCATTGAACTAAGGCCCCTCATTTGACTCAGCTGGTCTCTGTCAGATGTGGCAGCTGAACACCCTGACACCATCCACATCAATGGATGCTTTTCACTTCTGCTGGGTATCTCAAAAGAAAATAAAAGTATTCCAGTGACACCCAGCAATCAGGCAGTTTATTAGCATGGAATACTACTGTTATTCAGGAGCCACACAGAATGCTTGTCTGCCTCAATTATACAAAACACTTTACATTCTTTTAATCTAAAAACCTGTGTGCTCAGATCACCTTTAAAGAATTGCAAAGTGCTTTTACATCAGTAGTCCCCTAACACTGAGCATTTAACATACGCAGTATTTACAGCAATAAATGAAGTAGATTTACCATTAACATTGTGAAAATCAAGGATGTTGCTACAGCAAGTCTATCCATCACCAGCACTTACTTCAAATGGCTTTCTCTGCAGCTTAGGCCTGTATAAAAATTTCTCTGATCAGGCACTGCAAGGATTTCACGGTTATATGTAAGAGCACAGCTCTAACACCTAGCATGCTTTATAGCAGTGTTTAAAAGAATAATAACATCAAGATTCAACAAACTAAGCCTTGTCAAGTATTTTTGCCTGTATCATCTGCATTACTGGTTTAACCTCCCTTTTTCCTTTGTATCAAAACCAATGACAAACTGCACACCCACATACGTGTTATGGAGAAGACTCACAACTAGCCCTTACACATCCCTCTAATCATTTTCTAAAAAGGAGCACATCATACTTGATAATAACCAGCAGCAGACCATTATAAATTCAGTTTATGAACAGCAGAGGCAGGAAATAAACATTTATAACACAGGCAAATGTACCTCAGGTGTAGCTCAGACCATGAAGTGAAAGACCACTGATGCTTCTAAGGACTCCCAGAAAAAGGACTACATCCCATGTTGCAGATATGGTCTCACAGAATCCTAATTATCAGTTAATACCCAAGTGAAAATAACATAACACCTTTATTCAGCTGAAGGCTGATTCCTGACAACTGCTACATGGGATTTGCCCAGTCTGCAAATGGAACCCACAGAGCGTCATTTCCAGGTGAGCTCCCATTGGAAAAGGCCCCTCACAACCCACACACTGAGGGGCATTGCCAGATGCACCTCCCAGCCTAGAACACAGAGCCAACACACAGAGCAAGGGGTCAATGCTCAGAGATTCAGTTGATTTTACAGTTCCTTTGCGTTCACTTTCAAACACACAACTAAAGGTAAAACAACCCGGTCTAAGGGCAAGATTTCTTACAGGAACTAACAAATTCCAGCAGCTCGAAACTTTAACGGAAGCCTCACATGCTTGTCTTTATCCCTCCCTCCTTCATAAACCTAGACCTCAGCAAACACGCTAGCAGTGTGCTACCTCAGTACATTATAAAATATATAAGAGCCTACAGGATAGCAAAGCAAACGGCTCCAGAAGAAGCGAGGCCCTTCTTATTTCCTGACTTTGGGGTGCTATTCATCTTAGTGCTGCATTAGTGTTATTTTCAGGTGTTTGATGCAGTATTAACTAGCATCATGTTTTGAGGAACAGAGCTTTACATTGCTGCTCAAAGGGAAGAGAAAATACCTTGAAATGAAATGTGTGATCGTTTACAATGCCGAAAGCTTTTTAGCTATGGGCATTATTTCATAGCCAAGGTAAGCACTCTCTCCTAGGGGTACAACCACACAGCTACTGTTTAAAAGGGAAGCAGGGTTTCTGTTTCCACCCTATCTCTCCTTCTTAAATTCAAAATGATGACAACTGATCTCCCATCCTTGGGGGTGAAAGAGCTGCCCCAAACCCAGCCCTGAGCAGCCACAAAGGGCTTTCCTCTGCGCAGCCCCTCCAGCCTTCTGCAGCGCATTCCCAGCACACAAAATCAGGCACAGCTATAGGGAAACCCACAGAGCTGGTGGACAAACCTCCCCCAGGAAGAAGGGAGGGATATGAAGCTCAGAGCTGGCATGATGTTGCTTGAAGGCAGTAAGGCGCTAAGGCGAGTCACTGGTGCAAGGCCAGTACAACCATGGGGAGCAGCTGCTCCACAGGGAAGGTGAATCGGGAGCTGCTCCAGAGACCTCACACAGCTCCACAACAGCAAATACAGACACTGATTCAAGAATCCATCAACCACCTTGGAAGCAGCAAGGATCGACCAGAATCCATGCAGGACTGGAGACAGGAACACACATTACACAGCTCAGGGCTGAGCTAAACCAGAGCATGTGTGTGGAGGTCCCAAGTGAGGTTGATGAGGACAATTAATGTGCTTAATTAATGCAGCAGTTTTCAACTCAGAAAGAAGCAAGAGGCAGCAATTTCCATATACCTCCATTTAAATATATTCTGAACTGCAGAGCTAAAACAAAAGGCTTCTGTAAGCCCTCTCTTTGTCTTCAGGCTCTCCAAATCCATCCTAGTTTGTAGAAAGCATAGCACAAGTGAGCATATGCAACCCCTCTCCATCAGCAGGAGCACACAGCAAGAAAATGAGTTAATATTTGAAGTAAATAAATGCATATAGAGTTCCCAGACAGACATTGTTCTTAATTTCTCTTCTCAGGTTCCTTATCTCTGAAAAAGAATTTCAGTTTCATCTCATGAAGACCTGAAAGCTGGACAATCTCTGGAAAATATCTGCCTTTCAAAAGCACTAGAAATTGGAAATATATGCACCATAAATAAACCTTAGCCTACAAAGAGGCTGCCTTCAGCTATACATATATGAATGCACATATAATTGATGCATACATTTGTTAATGCAAGCTCAGAAGTTTTACACCTTGCACTCAAGTTGACATAGGATCTTTTTATTTTATTTTCCAATAGGAGAAAAAAGGTAGTGCAGAACTGATAAAACTGTTTGAGGTTAAATTGGATTTTCCACTACAGAAAGCTGTCTGGAGACAGGTATTCCAACAGCGAGACATGGTACAAAAAAAAAAGTCTCTCAGAGCCTTAATGAGAGTGACAAGGGGAAAAAGGTGTCTGCACTCTTCTATAATGTCACTCCAAATGCTGCTTTTGTCATAAAGTACTTCTGCTTCTCTACAGGAACTATTTTCTTGTTGTCATTATTTTGCAGTATTTAGCTGAAAGGTTGGAATAAGAAAACTGCATTATGTAAAAATGTCTTTTGTGTCATGCAAGCAAAATCTGACACCAGTTTTGGGTGTAGTAATACACTCATTATATACTCACATGCAAAGATCTAAAGATCTAAAGTCAATATAATGAATAGGGTATATTAGGGTTTGCCTGACAGCACCAAAGGGGTTGACATTATTAGTCATAAGAAATATGGGACAGCAGTGGGTCTTGGCTCCATAGAATGAGCTCACTGCACAAGTCCAGAGCTTACTCCATGCTTCTATCCTTTGCTCCATGCTGATCTCCTAGTTAGTCATCTCCTCCTTTCCCACGCCATCACAGCTGCTCGAAGTCCGTAACACCTCCTCCATGACTGAGGAATGGGTTTCTTATTCTCCCCCCTGTGCCAAAGACCATGTTCATTCCTCAACACACACCACCTTCCAGCCCATCCCAGGATCTCTCAGTCTTTTAAGTCATCTCTGGGTATACATGTGCTTTCCTCGTCCTTCAGGATCCCTGTTACCTCCTATTCCTGTGGGGTGTCACACATCTTTTATTCCCTTCATTGTTTATACTCACAATTCTTGGATAAAGACATAAGGAAAACCACAAATCCTCAATTCATGTCATGAACAGCAGGACAAACAAAAAACATCCTTTCCTGCAGCTCCTGGATCTCTGCAGTCTAGTAAGAGATAAGGTGTCACTGAAGCTTAGACAAACTGAAGATGCCATTGAATATATGAAGTAGCAAGCTTAGACAAACTGAAGATGCCATTGAATGTATGAAGTACCTTACAACTTGAATTATCTCATGACTCTATGTGAATTCGATCTGCACTGGAGCTGGCAAAAAGGTAAAGTTGTGCCTCTCAGGCAGCCGTGGTTGGCAGAGTGATGATAACATGATTTTCAGGCAGATCAGAAGTTCCTGTGTCACTGCATATGCAGAAAAGTTCATTGAACCAGGAAGGTTTTAGCTGAAACACACTTGGCTAAATGAACCAGTATCTTCTGGTTCAACTTTGCATTTCACAAAGTAACTCTAAATTCACACAGATCAAGGAAAGCTTCAGCAAGAAAAAAAATGTATGCATTTTATTTGACTTTCCTGAAGTACAGAAGGATAGAAGGCTGTTGCCAGTACTGCTAACTGAGCAGCTAAAGGTAATCTGTCTTTTCAGTGAAGAGCATTTGTGGGCTGAATTATCAGTTAAAACTACCAAAAAACTCTGAATCAAATACTTAGGGACTGTTACAGATGTAGAGATTTTTTAACAGGTAGATTTCAGAATATGAACTCAATCGTTCTTGGTCATGAAGTATATGTCTCTTTTGCTATCACCACACATAGAAAAAGAATCCAAGAGTTTCCTTTTTATAGTAAGCATGTGTTAACATATTCTATGTAATAAACAGAATTTAAAAGCTGTAAAGATAGCATTTTTAATTGTTGCCTAGTAACAGTTAAAATATTGGAACTGACCTTCAGCTCAAAGTAAAAAAGTATATTTAAAAACAAAACAAATAAAGAGGAAGACAGCATTGATATATTAAAACTATAAAATTAATTATAAATTACTGTGCTACCATTTCTAAAGGTTCATTATAACTTCTCCCTATTAAAATGTCTGAAAAAGTGAAGTCATCTCCCTATTAAAGCCATTTCCCATTTCACCATCCAAGCTAAGATTTTATGAAGTGTTGCTAAAACAACAGAGGACGAGTCTGTCACCTTGACAGCGAAAGTGTTCTGGCTTTGGCTGGGATAGAGTTGATTTTCTTCTGAGTAGCTGGTTCAGTGCTGTGCTCTGGATTTAGGATGAGAATAATGTTGGTAACACAAGGATGTTTTAGTTGTTGCTGAGCAGTGCTTATACAACACTCACCCCATCTCACCAGTGAGGAGGCTGAGGGTGCACAAGGAGTCAGGACACAGTTAGGACAGCTGATCCCTACTGATCCAAGGGACATTCTAAGCCACATGACATCATGCTCAGTGTATAAACTAGGGGAAAGCTGTCCTGGGAACTGGCTGGGAAATGGTCAGCGGGGTAGTGAGCAATTGCACTGTGCATCACTTGTTTTGTATATTCTAATTCTATTACTATTATTATTATCCTTTCCTTTTCCGTCCTATTAAGCTGTCTTTATCTCAACCCACAAATTTCACTTTAATTTTCTTTTAATTCTCTCCCCCATCCCACTGGCAGGGAGAAGTAAGAGAGCGTCTGTGTAGTGTTTAGCTGCCCACCAGGTTAAACCATGGCAAAACCTCAACTCGAAATCCAATGTAAGCGAACTTCTGATCTCTGAGAAACTTCAAAGAATAACATAAAAAATGGACTATGTGCATTGTATTTGCTAAACGCGTATTGCCTTTTGTTTTCACATCAAACAGGTAAAATATTTGCACTCATCAAAAAAAAATGAATAGATTCTGGCTAAGTTCTTGCTTGTTAGCATGTACTTACATACAGCTCTGGTTGGAAATCCTCTTTTATGTGACAAGACAAAAGGTATATATATCTTTATAAGCACAAATATAAGTCACAATCTGAGAGATATGACATCCCAAATCACAGTTCTTCTTAGCTGTTGAACTCTTAAGTTGCAAATATTATTTATACTTACAAACAGGACACAATAATACTAAAAGATATAGTTATTTATACATAGTAAGTTCTTTCTGTGGCTGCTGAGTACTGAAACCGATCCTTTGAAATTCAGAGGTAACAAATCTGGGACCCCTTTACAGCAACCATATGTATCAGAGAACATATTTCTTTCAAAAAGAAATTCCATAGGTGTAAAGGTCATCTTTATGTTAACCAGATATATACACCTACAGGGCATTCCTAAAACATTGTCTGGTTTTAGATCAGTTCCCTTGTTCAGAAGGCTCAGCTTTAATCGAAGCAGTAAGTTAGCTGATTTTACACATTTGGATTGAAGAGGAAAATAGCTTTTGTGGTGAGCATCTGCTGTTTTGTTAAAAATGTGGTTAAAGACATTAACAAAAGTGACATTACCAGCTGTTCTAATGTCAAACAGCTTAGCAAAACTGTTTTTTGTCAAATGACAACATATGACACCAAAATCAATTCCAAACCAATAACACTCTCTTAGTTGTAAAACAGGCTGCAATCTAGAAAAAAAAAAAGTTAATTAAAGTACAAATCATACTTTTTTTTTTTCCACCAAAAGAATAGAATGCCAGATTTACTGAAAAAAACCCTCAACCTCTCTTCTAAATTCATAAAAGGCAAAATATAGCTACAGTAAGTTCGCTGATGTACAAATAACACCTTATTCCCATAATATACTCGTAAAAGCGATAGAACACGACTGGCTGTGCCTGTCAGGGTAATTAAAGCATGCCTCAGGTGGTTAAAGTATGGTGGCCTTTGGACTTAGTGCTTACAACCCCCTGCCCTTTTGTGCTGTAATCACCGGGCAGGCAATGTCTATTATGTGCTGCTGCTCAAGTACCCCACGCTCCTGTTCACATCATTCATAATTATCAGATTATTAGAAGGTGACACATTAGCAGCCTTGTCAGCCAGCGTTGTTCTAAAGGGAAGATTATAGTCACAGCTAAGCTGTGTGCTTGGGCCAATGCCCTTAACATTCTCTGAAAAAAAAAGTACTTGGAAAGAAAGAAGCAGGAAAATAAATTACCAAAGCACAAATGGCATCGTTTATACCTTAAAGTCAGGCTCCAAGTCGACAGTGAAGACAAATTTGCCTTCAACATCTTAATCATTCTGGGAAGATCAGATAAAATGAAATCCTAAATGCCTGTCAGTACAGACCTTATTTAAGGGCCATACCCTGGTTTTTGGTTTGGTTTGTTTTAATTAGGAGAAAGATGCATATCAGAAATGTTTGGGAAAATGCCTCCCTGAAACATACGGTGAATTACATGAGTACGAGACTCAAGGTAAGTCTAGTCCTCTGAGACAGCTATGCTGCAAAAGAGATTGGTGGGAGAAGCAAGCAAACAGCTGTGCCTTCTTGTTAACTAAATAAAGGACAAATGCTTTAAATCATGATCGATGTATGCAAACTCGCAAACCTTGAAAAACATGGAAACCGGAATAATGGCTTCCAGACGGAATTAACAGTAGTGCATAAGTGACCGAGGTACAGAAGTCTGGTGGCATCCACTGGATTTAATGCTTGCGAACATAAACCCAGCTTGTACAGTACACATCATGGCAATTTTCATTTATATTAAACTCAGCCTACTAAACCACTGATTTTTATTAAAATGTTTTTAAATGGATGCTATTTTCCATTTAAACAACCCAAAACACATTTCAATACACATTTTTAGCCAGCAAAGAAACAGGATATGTAACATAAGTGTTTGTTGCTGTCCCCTCACACCACAGCATATGGTAGGTGAGTTACACACACTTGTGCTGCTGCTGTAGCTCTTCAAAAATAAATAGTTACATTAAAACCTTAGGCATATGCTATTTTCAAGCTGTAAATTACCTGCTTACTAAAACACACAGATGCCAATAATCCCCATATGTCTTGAGAAGATTTTTGAGCCACTTTTAAAAATTGATTAGATCTGCACAATGCAAACTTGAAAATGTAATGAGAGGAAGGGAAAAAAATACCATATTTGTCACAAATAACTGATGTGCAGAATCCAGCCCCCTTTGCAGGCTGAACGCATGTCCAGCATGTTGGACTGGGTCACTCTGGCCTTTGTCATATACTCAGAGCTGCACCCTCCCTGCTACAGAGGTACCTTTGCTTTTTCCCCATGGCTGATTAAATCCTAGCTTGGAAATGATGGAAGTTGCAGAGGATGGGGAGGACCTGGTCCTCTGTCCCCGGTGCCTGGGAGAGGAGACACCCTCAGGCAAGGTGGCACCTTCTGGGGAGACAAAGATAAAACCCGTAAATAAAAAGTGGTTTGAAAACCATGCCAGGGAAGAACAGAGATTCTGCAAGTGAAGAGGGGGATAGACTAAAACAAGAAAGAAAGGAAGAAATATCCAGTGCAAGTGATTCCTGATGAGGGAAGGAAAATAACAAAGAAGGATGTAGGATGTAGACAGATGTCCCGAGCAGCAGCGTACTGACTGAATTAGGAAGCTGTGGCTTTCTGGTCTGCTCAGCCCTCTCTTACCACTGTGTTTACATTAGACAGCACAGCAAATATTTTGTGTTCCTCCCGCAGTAGAGCAGACAATATGCAATGGTTGTTTGCTTTTCTATTTAGGAGAATTATTCTTTTCTTATCATTCAGCTTGATAATACCCTGTGCAAGGAGGTCAAATGCATACAGCAGCTCTCTGAAGAACACAGCTGGGACTTGGTGGCTTCAGGGTAAATCTGCTGCATGGGCCCCGTCCAGCTCACACTTCCTGTTACGAAGCATCCCAGCACCCTGCTGACAACCCAAGGCTGCACTGTGCTACCTGATGTCCAAAACAAGAAGATGGCTTCTGCTCTTATGAGGCAGTTTTGAGGGGTCTCAGTCTATCAAAACAAGTGTTCTTAGCAACGTTTTCCTACCACAGGCCTAGGCCATAGGAAATCCTGAAGACAGGACCCACAAGCACCCAGAAGGTGCCAGGTCTTGTCAGTGCACAGCAGCCCATGACTGAGGAGGAAGGCTGCTGCTGTTTGGCCATGTGGTATTCTCAGCAGGAAGAGCCAAGGAATCCTGAGAATGGCTTTTCCCCTTTGAAAATGCTTCTAAAACACAAACTTGAGGAATGAGACTGTTGCACCAAGGCTGGAAATCAGCTGCCAAGGATTTCTCTTTGAACAGTCCCCACTGATTTCCTGGAAATTCCAGTAAAAGGGAGAGCTGCCTGGTAGAAACCACAATTATCTGAATGCACTGTCCCTACAGACCGCTTTGCAAGGCCCCACTTACTTATAAGCAAATCATTATGTACAGTAAACATAAGGGACTGAATTCACACAGTGCAACCACTAATCTTAATGCTCCCACTGCATCCACCTAATGAGATGCTTTTCTTTCCAGCCATCTACAGAGCTATGAATTCTCCTCCCGTAACTTCTTGCTTTAGCTTCTTCTAAAACATCACACACACAAAGACAAATCAAGATATACATATTCCATAGCAATTAATTAGGAAAATAGGATTTTCTAGCTGCTATTATTATTGATTACTAATTGTCTGCACCCTACTACAAGTGGAATTTATATTCTGCATGTTAAAATGAGGCACTGCCAAGGAAACTAAGAGAAAAGATGTAAAAGGCTGACAACAGAGATCAGTCAAAACTAAGCACACAAAAAGACAGCAGTAGGCTGAGGTTTAAAATGTAGAATTAATCTGTAAACTCAAATCTTAACCATGTTGTATGTTTTGATCAGGACACAATCTTACAATAAAATATGCTCAACAGTGGGCTGCATGCTCACGACTCTGCCATTTCCTCCCAGCTGTGCAGCAGCATGTTCCATTGGTGAAAATTAGAAAGCAACGTAACCTCGGCTGACAGGTTTATTAAGACAGAGAAGACATTGCACAAGCCCCTTTGACATTATAATCACTAACTCAGTCAGGAGTAGAAACCTACTTGCTATCATTATTGGAAGTAATTGGTCAAAAAAGAAAAAAAATAGGAAAAGAGTAAGCAAACAGTCTTGTAAATGTCACGTTAATTATTTAGGATACAGGTGCTTTCAGCCACATAGATTGTATCCCATCTGTACTTTGGTAGCTTTCAGTGATCAAAAGTAAAGACCCAGTAAAAGGAGTCTAATTTGACCTTGTTCCATTAGTTCAACTGCTCTTATTTACGTTAATGAAAGTGTCCATGCTCCTGTTCCACAGCTAAGGCTGTATCACTGCTACTAGCAAAAGGTCCAGTTTGCAAGGATTTGTAATTAAACTATACAAAATTGCTCTAGGCTGGGGCTTGGTACACACAGCCACAATGCAAGACCTTTCCACTTTATACTTTTTTCTTAAGCAACTTTGATTTTAATGAACTGTCTAATTTTGTTATGTCTTATGGAAGGAGAAAGATTAAATGGTTTGTCTGACTTCTTGTGCTCTCTATGTGGACTTCAACACTTAAATAGGTCAGAAAACAGGACTGCAAGAGAGTCAATGCTTCTGGGAAACACGTTAAGTAGTTGTCAGCTCTTCACCTGGTGGGACACAATCTAGTGCAGTTCAGAAGCAAATAAAACCTGTTGGCATCCCACATTTAAAGCCCTGCTCGTTGCAGTTTTACCCCTGCCATCCCTTTGCTGTTCCTGCCGTGGCAGAAACCATCATATCAGGCACCGAATGACAGAAAAACACAATTCCTGCTTTTAGAGTTTGCAGTCTACATACAAAGACAAGAATGAAACCCATGTCAGTGGGAAGTACGAATTAAATGGAAATTATATCTTTCCCCTAACAAGGACAAATCTAATCGTCATTTTTGTTGACAAGGGACAAGTTGTGCAGCCTTCTTAAGAGTTTGGGTTGGCTCCTTTGTGCCGTGCACTGTCTGAAGAGTGGGTGGAAGATTGTCTAGTTAATACCTTTTTCTTTCTCTACTCCATGACTTAAGAGACTTAAACACTCTTCATCCAACTATTTCTAGAGCTTTAGAAAACACTTGAAAACAAGACTAAGAGCCCCATATTCAAGAGTGCTCAGGCACTCTGCTTCTCTCACTGTGACATATGTGTGAGCACATGTGAAAATGCTGCCAATAATACACAACTTCACCTACTCCAAATAAAAGTCGTGTAATTTTACATATTTCCTTTTACACAAACTGAGCAACATTTCAAACCTGACCCCTTTTGGGGGGAATCAAACAATAATTTTAAACCACTTTAGTCTCAATATATGTTTGAACTTTTGCTTTCCCTGCGTTTTGTTCTGCCTCCCTGAGCAGGGCCTCTTTTGCTCCCTGTGTCCTGAGACAGCCAACAGCCACAGGCATGTCCTGTGTAGACCTACTGAAACTGCCTCTGGCTTGACTGATTGTTTCTTTCTGCCTTCAGGCACAACACTGGTATCTGGCATGAATTCCAAAGGACAGTATTCTCCCTATGAAGGGACACAAAGTGAAGATGCTCATATTTGCAGTCTCCTCCACAGGAGAGGACCCAAACCCAGGGGTTTTTTAGAGCTCACATACAACACTGATCCAGTCCCATAAGCCACAGAAATCAGACATTAGCAAGTGCAGGCAACAGCTTGTGAGTTTATCAACTCAGAGCTCCTCTTTTAACTTCAAAACAGGGACTACCTTCAGAGAAACACCATGCGAGTATTACTGCAGCTATGTGCGTGGATGAAAGGAGATAGTTCAGACCAGTGCACTCTATTTAATCTTCAAATATTTCTGGATAATAATAAATGCAAACCTAACAAACATTTACCATACTGAATTTCCTGATTTCTAATAGACTGTGCCACAAGGGTCCATTAAATACAAAGGAACTATCAAAAGACTTGAATACGCAGCCTTTTGATGCTAAGCAGCCATTGTAAACATTAAATGTTCACTATACCTGCAAATATGCTTATAAGATGTTTAGAAACACATGTGGTGACATGACTCAGCTAGCTTTAATTTAAGAAGAAACCATATAAAGGCCTTAGATACTCCTGTTTGAAAGACATGATAATATACACTAACACTTGT
The DNA here is from genome assembly GCA_026283785.1 of Coracopsis vasa. NCBI lineage: Eukaryota > Metazoa > Chordata > Aves > Psittaciformes > Psittacidae > Coracopsis > Coracopsis vasa. The sequence goes on from JANHGB010008171.1 coordinate 68,124, forward strand.
GCCCTGGAGGGATTTACTGGATGGCTTTGAGGGTATAGAAATGCTTACGTTACGGTATTCCTTTAATTTATTTGCTTTGCCTTTAGAGGCTTATGCTGAAGAGTACTTTGTGAAGATGTCTCAAGGAAGGTCATATTACTTGGATTTTTATACCTTGTACAGAAAGCCCTCCAGAGGGCTACCTGCAAGCCAGTGATGAATAAACATTCCTTAGTGATATATGCTCCCAACTTACCTCAGCAGCCAACAAGGCAAGAGCAGAGCTCTGCTCTCCCTTGCAGGATGCATGCCTTTCATTTTAATGTCTATGAGCCAAGACAAGATCTGCTCTTTGCTTCCTCTCATTTCCAGCTGCCTTTTTCCTTTGTCAGAGCTGACAACTTAGAGGACAAACAAAACACCGAGTAAGAAACCCTGTTTGACCTTACTGCCAAGAGTCTTAAAAAATTAATGTTTACGGCTATTTATATGCATTGGGAAATCACCCATTTGCCTTTGAGTCTGATGTTTCAAAATGTCTTTTTCAAGCTCTCTGGACATCACTAAACTTTAAAAACTTTCCACAAGCCGTAATCTTTACCTTAAAAAAACATACAAGGACTGATGAGAAACTGATGTTTCTCAAATACCCAAGAGACCTTCCAGCCACTGTCCAATGGGTAGATTCACTCTAAAACAATTCCAAGCATAAAGCATCCAGCTTCCAAACCTGCCTGTATTACATTAAGTATTTTCTGCTCCAGATCTATTCAAATGCAATTTATCCTGCAATACTTTCTCCATACCCAAAACTAAGAGGCATCTTTCTTGTCTGTCTTTTTAGGAGTTACACTGTGCTAATCATATCACTTGGAATTTTTTGCATGCCCAGCTTATTTTCCCAATAAAAGATATTCTTTTAGTAGCAGTTATAACTACTGACTGTTCAGCTAAAAAAGCAGGAATAACATGAGAAAATAAACCAAAATTACTGCACACATTATTCTGTTCCCTACTGAAAGAAGTATTGGCATTCAACTTCTGTACATCGATACTCTTTAGCTTGTCAGTAGAACTGGACACAAAGTCATCTGCAGCTTAAAGGTCAGAGGGTGCTTCTTCAACAACTGATACTGTTCTCTAAGAAAGCACTTGTGTTTGAACAGTTATGTTCTCCCATTCCTTAAAAAAAAAAAAGTGAATGGTGTTTTAAAACTCCTAAAGAAGAGCACCAAAAGCCCTGCAGAAATCAAATTAGAAATACCATCTTGACACATTGGGATTCATCAAGCAAACTTTATCAGACGTCAAGCCCTTGGGTACGGCTTGGATCTATCTGTCACGATGTTCTGTAACACCAGGTGAAAGCGTGCATGCAACCTAAACAGTGAAATGGTCCTAGTGGCCCCATATGAAAACAGCTGAATCCATCGCCCATGCTGATGTTAGGCATTACTTTACACAGAACAGGGAAAGAGATAAGAAAGGCAATGCACAGACTTAATAAGGAACACATGTAATTTTCTCTCTAGAAGGAGGCTAGCATCAGGGAAATGCTTGAAAAATTGTTAAATCAATTGTTGTGGCAGCTGAATATCCTTGAGGTTAGCCAATGTGATCTAAGCCTTCACAATGTGATTTGAAGATCCCACAAAGCAACCTGGATTGGAAATCACAGTAAGGGTAAAAACATAGCTTCTAGGTCTTTAAGTGCCAGGTAGAGATTGTTCTTTACAATTGCTTCCTGTGGAAGAGGAGTTGGAAATGCAGGGATTATGAAAGGAAGCTCTGTCAATCAAATGTTACAATTTCTTTTTTCAATGGTTTATTTTCACCCAAACGCGATACAATTCACCTGATTAGGAAAAGAGGTTGAAAACCTTTAGAAATGTCAAAGACCACTTCTGTACAAGAAACGTAAGGAGCATGCCTAGTGTGTGCCATTAGGGTGGTTGTCAAGACACTGTCAATATAAGGTGGATGACAGCATGAATGTTGCTTTTTTTATCCTGTTTTTTCCAGCAGTAGAGCTCCAAAAGAGCCAAGAGTGAGAAATACAGGCTTAGTGAAGATAGCCAGAATGATACATTATCAATTAATTGAAAAATAAAGCTGCATTAATTTTATAGACATGCTTAGATTTCTGAGTAGTGTATTACATCTCCATAATGCCTTTAATTCCAAGCTTTCTGCAGACTGCCCAGAACAATCAGGATACCCTCAGCTAAAGGGTATCCTATAGAACATACCTGTTACAGAGCTTACAGAACATCATTGATGGTACCTACAAATGCTCAGTACAAGGATCAAAAAAGCTTTTGTGTATATTCTTGGGTGGGAAGCAAAGAAAAATATGGTCATTACGGTGCAAGAGGAGGAATATAGATCAAATAGAATGTAATCCTAAAACTTGTAATTTAGCCAGGTTATCAGATTTAATATGTAATGTTCAGCAAGCTTAGCAAGAAGAGCAAAGCAACTCTCAGGAATGAGTGGAAATCCAGGAAGTCTTTGTTTACCTTACTAGGCTGAACGCCCGGGACAACATCATTCTGCAACAATGGCCACATGTGAAAGCCCAAAAAGGCACTTCCCGAGAAAGCCAACGGTGAAGAAACCTAGTGATGTATAGAGCTGAAAGTGAAACCCCACACATTTATTCCTTTTACATTCTGCTGTCTCTTTTGACACCCATGCATCCCTCCCTTAGACTAGACTCCACTAGGCTGCTGATGAAAAGGAGAAAGATTTACATCATTGCTATGAACAGCGACATCACAGGATAATTGTTGTTCCATTGGATTTGGGTTAAACATTTACCGGTACTTTGAATCCCCAGCCTGAGCAGGAGCCTTCACAGATACACGCACCCTCAGAAATTCCTTAACTGGCAGGAAGAACGCCGATGTGTGACACAAGGATTAAGATTTCTCTTGCCGACCTCACCTACCAGTCAGGAGAAATCTTCCCGGTTGTCTCCTCAGCTTTAACGCTGCACCGTCCCCAAGCAGCATTTACACTTGTCGGAAAGCTGCGCTATTACCACGCTCTCAAACTTTATCTTGCATAGACAAAATACTATGTTATGCCTATCTACAAATTTCAGCACAATGCATTGCAGCATGCGCATAAGACAGAAGTTCATACACACAAAGCCAACGTTAATATGCAGCAGTTGAAAATGGATAATCTCAGTACGCTGGATGCCAATGCTATAAAACTGTGAGATACACTAAACTTGGATGTACTGTCATATTAAATACAAAACTAATGTTACTTTAGTGGTAAAAGGGAGCAGTAGAATTACCAAAAGTGCGTTCCTACTGTTACAGTGGGAATAATTAAAGGGTATTGAATACATTATAGAGGGAATTTGACAATGTGAAGCAACGATGTAACAAGGAAAGTGTTTCCATACAGTTCCTGCTCTTAATTCCTCTGGGTAACAGTGATAGGAAAAAAAAAGAGGGTAAGAGACAGAGAAAGAACACTAAACTATTTCTGATCACCTTAAGTGTACATTGGAGAACCTGACTGCAACATTAGTGAAATTACACAGCACAGCTCCGATCAGGGGGACTGGATTTAATATACAGAAATCCTTTCATAGGCTGTACTGAGGATAATATGGTAAGGAACACTGGGCTGGAAATTTGCAGGGTGAAAAAAATGCACACTGTACAGCCTCATTAAAAGTTTGAGAGCGGTTGATCTTCTCAGTAACAAATCTTCAAAAAGCTATAGCAGCAAAACACAAACTAACACAGCCTTAAGCTGCCGGCAATTGTACCACAGTTTAGATACAATCCATGCCTGGCCAGAACTGCGATTACTGTATTCACAGCCAGTCTGGGTAGCGCCTCTTGAAGATACGAGGACTAGTTTGTGACATAAATCATTAGAGAATCCAAAGATGATCTGACAAAACCAACCTAGAAGGAACAAAAGCACTAGACATTGCCCAAAGCACAACAGCTGAGGAGAAAATAATGCTGATTTACACAAGGCTCAGAGAGCCACTCCACAATCAGCAGCGTGTACATGGTTTCAATGCATCTCAGGAAAAAAGAAACATCTAGGAAGGCAAAAGGAGCTCCCTAAGGCCACACAGGAAAATGTGTGTTTGTGGGCATGAGATGGGGAATGTGCAGTGGGCAGAATGGGGGCCTGTACAACACAGACACGTGCTGTAACTTATATTCAGACAAAGGTCTTCTCAGGTCAGAAATGTAGCTATCCGGAAGAGGTGCAGCATGACATAGCTCAAAGTAGGGAAACAGAATTCCCAATATGGGAATTGGATCTAACTAGGTCAGTGCCAAGGCTGTCAACCCAGGAGATGTCCATGTGAACAGCAAAAGGTCAGCCGATCAAGCCCAGCGAGGAGGATCCCAGACTTGTCACCCCATCACTCCATCGCTTTCACCTCTTTTCACAGTTACCAACAGGAAGAGAAGCGCTGGATTTTTCACTGCACAGATCAGAGGAGAGATATGTAACAGAAAAAGCACAAAAATAAACACATGGAGAGAGGTACAGAATGATGGGCAACAGACAGGAGCAGAACATCAGTGGAAGGAGAGTTTTTGGGGGAAAAGAAGGATTTACAAAGACGGGTGTTCAAAGGAGCTAGAAGCTGTCACACAAGCAGAAAGAGGAGAAACACATAAAGAGCTGAGGAGGCGGCATTGATCTGGAATAAAAAGCAGGCAATGAGACGTACAGCAGAGACACGGAGAGAAAAGAGGGGCTGGAAGAGGAAGAAACGCTTGCACACTTCCTGGAGGTTGAAGGAAGATCATGAGCACACATGGAGGTCTGCAGTACAAGACTGAATGTTGAAACCTGCTTCTCCCTCCAATCCCTCGGTCCACATAATAGACTTTCAAGATGTGCTATATGGCTGATCTATTGCTGCAGTTTTAGGTGAGGCTGTGAAATGAGGAGGAGAGTTGTTCATTAAGACAGAGCAGTATTTTATACTGTGTAGGAGGGTGCTGATCTGGTACAATGCACTGTGTAGTGTTTACATTTACAGGAGTGCGAATAGCATAGACAGAAGCTTTATAAAACAAACTATGAACATCTTAAAAGTCAAAGGTACACGGATACGTCAACACAAGGCAAATACTACCCTTGTCTTTTCTAGGAGCAATAAACAGCCCATTCACACAGATCAAATGTGGTTAAGGCAAATAAAGCTAAACCAGGCCAAGATTAAGATTGATACACTCTCTATTTAAGCACTTGCAGAAGAAATGCTGAGCTTCTTTCTCAAAGGGTTCATAACCCAGTCACAAGTGGAAACCTGTATTTTATCTCTTATTGAAAGAAGCCATTTATACAATCCATCTCTGTAACTCTCAGCTGCCTGCCTGTATCTTACCCTTGACTGGGACCAAAGCCCATCCAGCACATAAGCAGTTAAGCTCATTTCTCTTTTACTGGCAATAAAACCAGTGCTCAGCTTCACTCTGCTAGGGTTCTCACAGAGCTAATATGGACATTCTCAGTCCTGCAAAGCAGGCTATGGGTGACTAGCATACCAGAGATAAAGCCGGTTGAAGGACAGCTTCTGACTAGTAAGGAACATACAGGCATAGAATCTGATTAGTTGAAAAAGGGCCAGTAAGCAACCCTTATCAGAGAGCATTGAAGATCCAGGAATAATCCAAAGGGAGGTGCACACCCATCTTCTTGCTTATGCAGTTGGAGGGATATCTACTTCCAGGATGAGGACAGAAGCCAGAGCTATTTGACTTTTCTCAGCGCTCTGTTTCGAGCTTCAGACTAATTCAAACAAAAGAGGCTTTAAAATAGGCGGCACTGTTACTTGGGAAAGGAAATAATTCCTGCCTACAATCAGCCAGAATCCCTTTATATACAGCCTGGGGAAGGGTCATGGGCCTGAACAGTTATCTATATCCCTCACAGTAAAAAAATGTCCTGAGCAACTAAGGTTGGGAAGAGCACAGATAAATAGGGAAGATCAGAGGGTGTCATCTCAAAAAGCAACAGCTAGGACAGATAAGGCATCAGTTTAACCAGGTGTTGTCAGATCAAATCAGAAACGCTGCTGCTACCCAGCTTCGAGTTAATGTAGGTCAAGGCACTCCATTCCTCTCATCTATATAATCTCCCACACTTGTTATGTAGATAAATGCAAAACAAATAGCGCACTGAAAATAGGCTGAAAAGCCAAAAAGATTATTCAGATTATGCCATGAGCATGTAAGACAGCAGGAGAGCAACTTGCTCTCAGGTTTGGGAGACAAGGTATATTCATGTTGTTTAAGATTATATGGCCTGTTTTCAGAGTACAATTTAATTGCTCTTGGCTAACAGGTTACAGAGCAGTAACACAGTGTATGCTGTATTCACTATAAATATAGGTATATAACCAATGCGAAGCCTTTCAGTGGAATTTACAGGGGTGATAAAATGGGTCGTACCAGAAATGCAGTGACCAAATCAAATTACTGGGTCTTTCTGGATAGAACAAGCACTGAGATACATATAAATTAAGCCACTCTGTAACAAACCCTTTCTAAACCAAGCAAAAGGCAGCAGGAGAAGCTGAACTGCGGTTGTGTCACTCTGTTATCAGTTAAAAGGCCTAATTCAAAAAGATTAATTCTAATTTTTAATTAGAGAATATTGTTACACCAGTTAAGGCCCAGTGAAGGGAAATGGTGCCTAAAAGGAGGTTGGATGGGGGCCGGTTATAATAATGTAAATAATAATAAAAAAATCTTCTGCTTTATACCTGCAGTGAAATCCGCACAAAACGACACCAGAGCTTTTGGGTTGACCAAGTTATGGACACGTTCATCCTTTCTTCATTTCCCCTCTATCGTGTGACTGGAGAAAATGTAGGAGAAAGAACTGCCAGTGCTGCAAATTAGAGAAGTGACTGATCAGGCTTGTAAGAATCACTGCTAGTTTGTAAATTGTCATTGCAAGCACCAGGTTATGCTGCTTAAAGCTCTTTATACAGGAACTTCTAAATACTGGTATCTAGCAAGTCACATCTTCAGCATTATCCCAGTGCTGCTGACCCTTTTTGCTCTACAGGCTTCTCTTTTCTCTGAGTCACTAGCACTATTATTATGCTACTTCCTTGGGGTAATAACCCTGTTCAGGTAGAGTTTGGGAAGTTACTGTCCAGCTGTGAGATACATCCCTTCAGCTGAGACACACTGACTGGGTATGTAAAGCAACCAGTTTTATCTCAGTGCAAAGGAAAACACTAAATCATCTTTAATTATTTAAAGCCACCTTGCTGTGATTTGCACTGGAATAGCCCAGAAATGTTTAAGGTTTCCTTTGTGAGAAGAGCAGTGCTTTTTAGCTGAGGCTGCTAACTGCCCTGATACACATCTTCACCGGATTTCAATTTTTGGGTAAAGGATGTTAATCCTTCCTCAGCTGTAACGCAAAAAGATCAGGACAACTGGCTTGCCTTCAGGAAAGCTCCAAGGCAGTTTATTAGATCAGCATGGCTAACAATGGAGGGAAGGGATGTTCTCGTATCATTAAATATACTAAAATACGTCAGGTTTTATTTCTGGTCAATAATTTCACCAATATTTCATGAAGTACAGTGGAAAACAAACATTTTCTTGGCAAATGAACTGATGAAAGGAAACCCAGCCCAGCTGAGCTTAAAATGGTCAGACTGGTATCAGAGGCATTTCAGTGGTGAAGACAAGGAAAGTATTCTAAGGCCACACAGGTAAAGAAACTGTGAAAAACTTTAAAGAGGAAAATAAGTAGGCTTACAGTTGTCTTCTGCAAAAACCAAAATATTAGTGTTCGCTTACAAGCACTAAATGGAATTTAAATGCTTTTGATGCATGTAGGATGAAAAGAAAAAATAAGATCAGAAACCGGAGTCAGGTAGCTGGTTTTGAAGTGCTCCATAAATAGCAGGAATAACCCAAAGCAATGTAACTGAAGTATTACTGTACAAAGTCACAACTTCCATCTCCATCTTAGCATATTATTTTGCAGTTAAACCAATTACACACATATCCACTTTTGATAGTTATCAGGAGCTGGGAAAAATGTTCCATAAAGGGATAGAAAAGCTACATTCTGAAGTAAAAAATAAAACCATCCGCACTCCATAATTTTGTCATTTATTTTCAAGCAAACATCCCATGAATCTGGAATGCAAACCCTGAGCTGGAAGGTGACAGGTACCATCAAATTATGAGGTACTAAAATTTTTAATTCCCAATTTTAGATGAAATTTTCTACCCTAAACATCAAACAGATTTTACGCCTAAAATACCATGTAAAAATGACACTCTTCCCTAGGAGATTTATTACCTACAAGCACAAACATAAAACCCGATCCTGCAAATGCTCCCACACAAGGAACGTCTCAGATACAGGTTGGATCTCAAATAACTGGTGTGAGTGTAGTGGCCAATGAGTCAAAGGTGGCAAACACTGACACTATTACAACTTACATCACCTGAGTATTTATCTCAATTTCTGCAGAATTAGATCCATGAACATGGGTCTGTGTCATAGCTATTATTCACTGTCAACAGAAACAGTAGCAAACAGCACTCAGTCAGAATTAGAGCCCTATTGAAAAGCCTCTCCCACACACAGAGCCTTTAATCCCATATATGAGTATAGAAATTTTTTGTGGAGAAAGCAAGTAACTCCTCCAATATGATATTATGCATATGACATGGGGAAATATACGAAACTACCCTGCAGCAAGAAATAAGGAGGAAGATCAAATTTTAGAATCATAGAATCATAGTTAGGGTTGGAAAGGAGCTTAAGATCATCCAGTTCCAACCCCCCTGCCATGGGCAGGGACACCTTACACTAAAATATGTCACCCAAGGCTCTGTCTAACCTGGACTTGAATACTGCCAGGGATGGAGCATTCACAGCTTCCCTGGGCAACCCATTCCAGTGCCTCAGCACCCTTACAGTAAAGAACTTCTTCCTTATATCCAGTCTAAACTTCCCCTGTTTAAGTTTGAACCCAT